>CAUYQG010022006.1:0-40326 GCA_963574415.1 Tarsius wallacei
TAAAAGTTTATATTAAGGTATATGTAGGTGATTTATAAGTTTGTTTTTTAGGGTTTGGGATACATATTAAAGTTTTACTATAAAAATTGAAGGGTTTAGATGTAGAATTTAAGTGAGTAAAACAGATTTTATCTAACAACAGAAACTACCTTGAGCCCTGAATAACCTCACTGAGAAGCTTCTTCTAGGCTTTTTCCTTAGAAATAAGATGTTCCAAATAGGAAGACAATGAAGGAATTCAAACAAGAGGAAACTACCAAAGGGGCTTGAAAGAACAGAACGTTTTCAAGAAGAAACTTCTTGTCCATGAGAAAAGAAACATCTGCCAGGTGCTTTGGGAAGGGTCTCCAGGTGCACATTCTTCTGCCAGGTGGAAATATTCTACATATGAACTGCTCCAAAACCCTGGGCCAGAAACTGTTGTTCTGGCCCCCAGAGACTTTATTATGGAAAAACCTGTTTCCCTGGATAATTTGAATATAGGAAGTTAAGTTAATAAAGAGTTAAAATTTGTTAGAAAGATTGTAATATATATTAGTTAATTTGGGATATAAGTTTTGTTTTAAGTAGAGCTGTTTAATGAAAAGCTTTATAATTTTATAATTTTGGGATTTTTATAATGGCGGGTTACAGAAACAGTTTTTTACAGGGTAACATCATTATGTTGGGATTATGTTGTTTTGGGTGTAAATAGTCTCCGCCCTTAGAGAGAACATTGGCCAAGCATGGAGAAGAATACTTAAACTTAAGCATCGTTTTAACATCACAAAAAGAAACCATGTAATTTGTTGTAAGTGATTTGTTTTGTAATGATGATTTTGACTTGCTCTGTGGCAACAACTTGCAGGGATTATTTCCCTTGTAGAGAGAAATATAAGCTTGCAACTACCCGCAATAAAATGGCATCTGCACCCTTTTAACAGGTGTACAAGTCTCTCTCTTCTCTTTCTCTCTCTCACAATCGCCTATGCCGTCTCCACCTTTGGGGTACCCTGGAGTTTGTAGGAGCTAGACTCCGGCACTGAACAGCATATTTCTGACTGGCTTGGTTTGTTTTAGAAGATAGAATGAGAAAGCATTATAAGAGTTTTGAGTTTTGAAAGGTTGGGTAACACCACTCCAGAATCAGCATGGCAAAATTCTTTTTGGAAATCCACCAAGCTCTGTGAGCTGCACTTGAAGCCATGTGTTCCCTCTTCAGTAGGATGAGGAGAGCTCCTGAAGAGAGCTGGCATGTTCAGAAAGAGGAGCTCTTCTCCCAAGCCCTTATTTTTGGCCCTGTATGATAGGTGCCAAGAGTTTTACAAGGGTTGTATTTTTCTCATTCACACATTTGAGATATAACATCATTGGTAATGACTAGTACCACAGGCCATATTTTCACCTTCCATGCCAAATATGCTATCTCTTTAATGAACCAGGCATTACTACTCATATTTGAAACACAGGAGTTAGTTATGGTCAATAGGAAAATTTTATCTACTGAATTATTAAAAATGTGAAGTATTTATACTTTTCTTTTTAAAATCTTTTCAAATATACATTTGCTGCTGAGACCCTATAGTACCAAAATCCAGCAGCAAGTTGGATTGGGTTCTGAGAAGAATCTTGGAGTATTTTTTTCCCAATCTTGAGCTTTGTCTGGGCGATAGTTAGGTTTTTTGTTTGGTTGGTTTGGAAATTTTTTTTAAATTAAACTCAGCCTGGGCTGCACTCTAATGTAAGGTATATGAAAGTACATAACTACAGAAAATAAGCTTCCTCCAAGTCTCCAAGTCTTAGACTTTGCAAATATTGACAATGTCAGCCTATAAGAGCCTTTACACATGTAAGTGTTCAATCAATACATGGATTGATACTTAGGATGTGATCTAGAAGCAGTTAAAAAGAGCACTGTTAAAGGAGAGTGAAAAACAATGACTGTTAGCAGCGCTGGTTTCTGAATACACCACATAGCTCAGAATAAAATAGGTGTTCAATAAATGGTTGTAGACTAAGTGTTGAAAGAATGCCTACAAATCTTTCTCTTCTCACAATGACTCAAACATATAAAGCAGAATGATAGCCCTTGGGCTAGGAAGGTTGGCTTGCATGATCTCCCCATTGGCTTACCTGACCCCAGATGGTAACAAAACAGCTTGACTGCCTCTGCTTAACCTCAAGCTCTTAGCTTTCCTAATTTTATTAGATAACTCATCTTTTCTTCACCCTAAACAGATTCAAGAACATATGGATATCTCAAGATGAAAAAGTAGGACTCTATGCATAGGAAAGACATAACTGCAAAGACAGGCCATGGATTAGAAGAGGCTAGCTGATTTCCAATATTCACCCTTCTCTGAGCCTAATCTGCTGAGGCCAACTCTGAAAGGCATTGGCCCTTGAACACTGAGCTTATCTTTATAAATTAATTGCAGTCCAGGACCATAACAATGCACAACCTGTTCCACTGTGCACAGTGACACTGTGCCTATCCATCCACTCAAAACCTTTTTGCTCCACTAGAATCAAAGACAGATCCCTTAGAGTACAAAACTTGACCAGTGTCTACTACTATAACTCGCCAAAAGACAAATCAACATTAGCTTAGGATAAAGTAATTCTTACACATCTGGCTTTACCTCAGAACAAGGTGTTGCAGATTTATGAATTTGCCAGATAAATGATTTAGGAAACAATAGATTCTCTATGAAGAACACATGCAAGGAACCATGTGATGACTCAGGATCTGAATTACATCTGTGCAAGAAGGAAAGGAGGGCCAGAGAGGGCAAGGAAACCTAAATCCTCAATAATTCCCGAAAAGACTGAAGGAAATGCTAGGTTTTTCAGGACACAGATTTTGAGATTTTATGTGACTCTCAATTGATGGGGTGATGCCCCATAACATCAAGGATTAAGAAACTTACAAATTTGGGACCCAGTCAGTGGTTCTCTCCAAATATCTTTCTGCTCTTCATATATGTAAAAACATGCTATATAAATTTGCCTAAATATAAGAAGAATTTTTAAAATAAGACGTTATAAAGGACAGAAGTTGTGTTTATAATTATCTATATAATACACATATAAATATATATGATGTGGCGGCTTTATATAGTGCACAGCACGAGTTTCATTTTCTCCCTTCTGCATCTGTAAGATTCCCACTAATCAGAGCGCCCTTTCAAAGCACAGGCAGTTGAGGAGGAAGATCGGCCATCCAGGGCGAATCGGCTTGTTTCCACTTGCTTCAGAGGTGAGGTGAGGAGCAGTCACACTGCCAGCTGCCCTGACAGTGACTCCGTTTGCCCTGCCCCCCGCCATCGCCCCAGATCACGCCCACACCTCTCCAAGTCCAACTTCAGGGCTTCTGAAAGCACCCAGAGGCCCTGAGCGTTACCTGGCAACCGCGCACCTGTGAGTCAGGTCAACCGGGCACTGCGAACCTGTGTGTTCCGCCTTGCGGCGCCCAGTGCATTCGTGTACTCCCTCATTACAGCTCACTCCCTCGACCCAGAGAGAACAGAGCTGATTGTTTTTCTCCTCGGTTTCCTAGAGACAACAGATCCACTGATTAGCTCTTTCCAATGAGTGTCCAAAAAGGCCAAGGTACACACCATAGTGTTAACCTTGAACGTGGAGTTTTTTTTTAAAGTGTCCAGTTTTATTTGGAGAAAAATATCTCTGCCAGTAAATAATATCCTTAACTTGGGAGATTTAAGAAAAGAACTCTTGAATAGTTCATAATAAATTATAGTACATTTGTTTAAAAAGAGGAAAAAAATGTAACAATTATGCTTTATTGTTGTTGCTGCTTTAATCTATATTCTTCCACACCAGAAGAGGTCATGGTGTCAGAAGAGAGTAGATGAGAGAGCTCTGGGCCTGGCCTCTCTGACCATTTCAATGAGCAGTGTTAACTCTCCACTGTATTTAGAGTTCCTGTTCCTGGCATGGAAAGCTGACATTGACCTCACTTCCTGTCTGTTGGTCTGGCTCATCTCAGACACCATTTGCTGGAAGCAGATGAACTATAACGATATAAAATTAGAGTGCTGCAGTGCCTCCTACTTCCATTGTCTAAAGGGAGTAAGTCTGGGAGGGGAGAGACCCAGCTAAATGTGGTTTTCTGTTTGCTACTGGGGCAACCCCAATAAATATTTGGTAAATGTTTCTTCAATCCCCCTTAGTGCACTAAGAAAAAAAAATTCTGTTCTCACTTTTGTATGCACCATCTCACTAGCTTTGTAGTTCTAGGTAAGGATTAGATTGTAGTAAAAATCTTAAAAATCCCTTATTATTCTATAGTCATCTCTTCTTTTTCCTGTCCTTTTTTCCCCAATTGTCTCTTTTCTCTCTCATTCTCCCCATATTCATATCTCATCCATTTCTTGTTGTACTACCTTCTCCACCTTATCCATCTTTATCCCATGGACTACTTGTCTGAAAATGGCTATGTCAGGTGTTTGTTGTGCCTCCATGAAAGGTGTTTTTTGAATCATCCTGTTTTTTGAAAAGCATGAGTGTAAAGGAAATCAAACAGTAAAGTAAAACAGAAGCCTAATGGCTTCCAAAGACTTTGTTATGAGTAGGCAACCCTCACTGTGAAGATGCAAATACTGGTTGCTTTTGTTCTAAACAGTTCTATTTTGTGTATTTGGGAGACCATTTCTGATTCACTCTGTTCGCTTAAATCTTTTGTTGTTAAACTTTGCCCCCAAGAGGGCTTGTTTTCCAGTTTCTTTACACATACCACCTCCAAGCTAAGTCATCACAAGCCTTGAATTGCCAACTCCTCAGGGCTCCTTTGCAAGTATCTGAGCACAGTGATGTGGGATTATAGGTGACTGAGATTCCTCCACATTTTTTTCCTTCCAGGCTTCTTACAGAGACTCAGGCATTTTCTTCTAGTTGAGAAAACTGTTATGCTGCTACTGTTGATTTTTCAAATGTGTTACCTTAAAAAAAAAAATTTAAGTGTGGAAATGGAATACCAAACAAGCTGTTTTTTAAGACAACTAAATCTCTCCCTTTAGGGGTCTGTAATAATTTACTTTGTTTTCCATCACTGGGATTTTATGAACCTGTCTCTCTTGCAGTCTCACTTGGAAAAAGAAAATCTCTAGCTCTTTTTTCTTTTGCTGATAGGGTTGATTATGTTTTGAGTTTTCTTGCTTTAATAAGAAGCATTTACATGTTTTATGTGCTAGATATATATATATATATATATATATATGTATAAAAGAAATAATTAGCAGTGCCCAAAGTTAATAGCCTAAGAATGTATAGCATAATATACTGCAGTGTCACTGATAGAGTGAAAAAGATTTAACATAGGACTCAGGGGGAGAAAGTATAAACAGTATGAAACTATTACTACTCCAACTAGTTCTAAAACAGCTCAGTGTGAAACCAACCAGAAAATGATCATCCCACAACTATAAATATAAAGCACTAAAAAAAGACAAAAGCTCTCCAGCATTATGAAAAATCCATAAATAAAAAGCTCCCCCCAAAGCATTTGCTGGCAAAGTATTTAGTGTGGTAATAAAAAAGAGTATTTGTTTCCTTTATATTAAGTGATTTTTATGGAAGCTGTACAATTAAACACTACATAAGAACTGAAGGTTGTGTTTGCACCTAATTGAGTATAGAATCAAGAAGATGCCAAATCAAAAGAGGCCATTTGCCTTATATTGTATCGTCAAGGTTACTTGTAATGTCTGTTTTAAATTAAAAGTGTCCCATACTGAAAAAAAAAATTCTTTGAGTGTACATATATACACACTGACACATAATATGAAAACAAGGTTCTCTTTCATAGCTTTATATTTAAATACAGACAGAGTCACATTCTGAGGTAGATAGCTCTACTCCAAAAAGCAATTATATCAGGCCAATCTTCATATCAGATATCTTTAGATAAGAAAGATATTATCTCACTTAATTGTGTTGTTATTCATCAAGTTGTATAGGAAAGTGTGATTTATCCTAAAGATGAAGTTGCCAGCTGAAAGAAAGTCACAGTAAATCTAAGCACGAAGTACCAAGCACTTAGTACAAGTAGCAGCAAATTAAAGTATAAACTCAGCAAATTATACACAATATCTTCTTCATTTAGCAAGTTAAAGACTTCCAAGTTTCCATGGTCATCGTAACAGTAGCCTTACCTTATACATGTTTTGTACTTTGATGAGTCCAAGTGACTAAAGTGGATGGATCAGCTGTTTTATTTCTCACATTTACTCTAAGGGATACAGAGGTAACTAGGTTATCTGGATGAACAGAATTGCTGGTAATGAAGGCATAGCAACAGAGGTAGGCATAACCTTTGCTTCCACCCCAATATCATTAGCAAAGGGCTTGCTAGTACAATGGCAAGTGGAACTATATGCCCTTCCAGTGTCTAGGATCTCCAGGAGAAAAATGAAAGAGAGCTATATTATCACTGTTAGTTTGGATCATATGCAGTCTCCAGTAATTGCCTTAAAAATGACCCACAAGAATAGTAATCTCATTTGGTTCAAACTAATGGTTTACAAACTTATAACAGAACTTGATCCACTGAGAATAGCTTGCCTCTTGCATAAGAGGGATTTTTTAATAGTCCAATCCTACTTGATTTTACAAGTATTTTCTCTGATAGTGAGAACAACTGGGGAAATATATATCTGTTTACAGAAAGATTACGTCAAAATATGTCACTTCAGAATTTACAAAGAATACTTGTGCATATTACCCTCTGTAACCTCACAACATTCCTTAGAGACAATTATTGCTATCACTTTTTTACAAACAAGAAACTGAGGTAAAGAGAAGTTTAGTGACTTACCAGAGGTCACAGAGGTACTAAGTGGCCACGCACGGTGGCTCACACTTGTAATCCCAGTGCTTTGGGAGGCCAAGGCAGAAAGGATCACTTGAGCCCAGGCATTTGAGAACAATATGGGCAACATAGTGAGACCTCCATCTCTACAACAAAAATAAAAAATTATCCAGGCATGGTGACATCTTTGACAAAGCCTCCAACAACAACTACTGGGGAGAGGAAAATCTATTCAGTAAATGGTGCTGGGAAAACTGACTGACAACATGCAGAAGACTGTAACAGGACCCCTACTTATCACCATACACAAAAATTAACTCTAAATGGATCAAAGATCTAAACGTAAAACCTCAAACTATAAGAATCTTAGAAAATGCAGGAGACACCTTTATGGAAATTGGAACTGGCAACCAATTTCTATCCAGAACCCTAAAGGCCAATACCTTAAGAAACAAGATAGACAAGTGGGACCTCATCAAATTAATGAGCTTCTGCAAAGCAAAAGAAACCATCAAGAGAGCAGGGAGACAGCCCACAGAATGGGAAAAAATATTTGCCAACTGTATATCTGACAAAGGCCTGACATCTAGGATGTACAAGGAACTGAAACACACTGAAAGGAAAGAAACAAACAGCCCCTTTAAAAAGTAGGCAAAAGACACGAATAGACACTTCTCAAAAGAAGATATTAGGGCAGCCAACAGACACATGAAAAAGTGCTCAGTTTCACTCATCATCAGAGAAATGCAAATCAAAACCACACTGAGGTACCACCTAACCCCTGTAAGAATGGCCATCATTAATAAAACAGACAACAACAGATGCTGGTGAGGATGTGGAGAAAAAAGAATGCTTCTACACTGCTGGTGGGAATGCAGACTAGTACAAGCTCTTTGGAAGACAGTGTGGCAATTTCTGAAAGCACTAGAAATTGACCTTCCATATGACCCAGCAATTTCCCTATTGGGAATATACCCAGAGGAACTCAAATATTTCCACAAAAAAGATACCTGCAATGTATGTTTGTTGCAGCTCTATTCACAATAGCAAAAACTTGAAACCAACCCTGTTGCCCATTGAAGCTGGACTGGATTAAAAAAATGTGGTACATATACACAATGGAATATTATGCAGTTATAAAGAAGGACAAATATATGGACTTTGCAGTAACTTGGATGGCTTTGGAGTTGATCATACTCAGTGATTTATCACAGAAACAAAGAACTGAGTTCCATATGTTCCCACTCATAAGGTGACCTTGAACAATTATAATGCTATAAGAAAGCGATTGGCAGTAGTGGAAAACTGTCAAGGGAGGGGAGGTGGGACTGGCAGTTGAGGGAAACTGCTAGGGGAGGGAGGGGCATACCTCATCAACAAGGATACCTGCATGATCAGTGTTCATATACCCAACCCTTAATTGTACCCCACATCTTTAAAATAAATGAATAAATTTTTTAAAAACTGTAAAAAATATTAAATTCCTGTTAATGATATGCATAATGAAGTAATTAGAGAGAGATGTGAATTGATGTGTTCAATGAATAGGTTGATAAATGAAATAAATATTATGAAAATATTAACAAGAAAATCTTGATGATAGGTTTATGGATGTTAAAAAAAAGAAAATGAAGAGGTTAGATTAATACAGTGATTGTCAATTTGTGGAGACTATGAACTATTTTCAGTACCATAAAAGACCTAAAGAAATAATGTATTTTCTAGTAAGGAGGTCACATAGACTATTTTAAAAATAAATGTAGGTAGTAGATGAAATCTTGTGAAACATGAGTACACATGGGAAAAATAATAAAAGTCTTCTTGGTAATCAAAAGACGGGAAGCAGCTGGGCATGGTGGTGCACACCCATAGTCCCAGCCATTCAGGAGGCTGAGGTGGGAGGATCATTTTAATCCAGGAGTTCCAGAATATAGTACACTATGATAACACCTGTAATAGCCACTGAACTCCAGCCTGGGCAAAAAATTGAGACCCCCCTTCTCTAAAAAAGAATTAAAAAAATCAAACAGGAAGCATTTCATGTCTAAACCAAGGCTTATGATGACTCTGCGGTTCCAATAGAACTGAGAAATCTCAGCTACTATATTTATATTGAATAAACAGGGTGGTAGGGGAACATTTATGTGTGGAAAGGTGGATTCTGGTTGCAAGATTAGAAAGAAGGCAGGGGTTATCACTAATATTAGCTATGTACCAACCACCTTTCTAGATGCATCAATTCATTTGATCCTTAAAACCATCATGTAAGGTAGGTACTGCCAATATCCCACCTTAGAGGAGGAATCTAAAACACAAAAGTAACACTTGTTAAACTCACTAAGTATTATTATTATTATTATTATATATTTTTTGAGTTGGTGTCTCACTCTGTCACTCAGACTGGAGTGCAGTGGCCGCTCCCAGCCACTGCAGCCTCGACCTGCTGGGCTCTGGTGATCCTTCTGTCTTAGCCTTCCAAGTAGCTGAATCTACAGGCACGTGCTACCACATCCGGTTAATTTTTGATTTATTGTAGAGAAGAGGTCTCGCCAAGTTGCCCAGGCGGGTCTTGAAACCGTGGGCTCAGGCAATCCACTCACCTTGGCCTCCCAAAGTGCTGGAATTATAGGCTGAGCCACCGAGCCCGGCCTCACTAAGTATTATTAACGACTATTACTAATGATCTGGATTGTCCCCAGTGATGTGTGTTCACTAATCACACAGAAATGAGAGGATAAAACTTCAACCTTCTCCAAGGATAAAACTAAGACTCTGAACTGGAAGGCCTGTGTTCCTGGTAATCCTCTGTACTAAATACCTGTGTGACCCTGGGTGAGTCAGTCTACCTTTCTGAATCATAATTTCCTCATTTCTAAAGTGAGGGTAACATTCCTTACCTGTTATAATGCAGAATTATCGAGACAACATGGAATCTACGAGTGGTTGGGAACCTGGAAGGCAACACTAACATGGGAGAATGAGGCTCCTCCTGCCTCAGTGGAGCTGTCCCCGAGCGACATTAGTCACTCATTTAACAAACATTCATGGCGTGTTCATTTTGTGGGAGCAGAAGGAAATGAAAATCTTAGGATAATCCTTCTATCCTGTGTTGAGATGAAAAAGTGGCCAGTGGCTCTGTTGTTCTATTCTTTATTCAGGTATTTTTGCTATAAAATAATATCTTTAGGTAACAATGTCCCATATTTGCTTTAACCTAGCAACTTGTTCCTCATCTTAATTAGGGAGTCCATTTTCTTGCTTCTACCCTATTACCTCTCAGTGGTGTGTGTTGTCACTGCTGCTCAGTCTCAAGGATCGATGTGTGATCTAACCCTAGAATTTTACTCCGTTGTTATATCACATCCTTTCTCTCCAGAAAATGAGGCTGACCAATATCAAGACCCGTAAAAAGGTCTTGATGTCCCTTTTGGGAGGTAGGATGAGCAAGGACACTTCCATGTGCAGTTTCCCATTTGTGCAAAATCCTGGGACGGGGCAGAGAGGCTGACATTCATCTAGTAAGATGTTGCTTCTGGTTGTGTGATAAGAGTGAGATAGGACGGAAGGCGGACGGTTTCTTGTTCTTACACACTGAGAACATGTTCTTGTTTCAAATGAAGTGCCTTCAGCTTTCTGCTGTGATAAATTATATCCACATAATACCCAACTTCGCAGGTCATAGGTGATATACTAATTAGTGCCATCTCAGTACTGGAAACTCTATATTGAGCTTTGGAATCCAAAATTTGCTGCTTGAAATAAAAAAAAAATCTCATGAGGGCTCTTTTTCTATACCAGGCTACAAGTAGCTGATACACAACACCAAACCTGCACTTCCAAGACAGGGTACATTTATTGAACATGGACAAAATGACTTAGTTTTTTAATTTACTTTTTATTTTAAAGATGTGGGGTAGTTTTCAAAAGGAGAAGTCAAAATAGAGACCACAAAGATCCAGCAACTCAGAACACAGTTGCCTTTAAATGAATGTGAATGTTAAAATAAGAATTTTAAAAGTGTGTGTACACACACACACACACACACACACACACCCCATTGGGCAGTTTAAAAAGAGTGCACTGTAATTAAGTGGGCTAAAAGGAAAACAAACACACAGCATGGATGCTTCTTACATTCTTTCTGTTCATGACAGCATCTTGATTTTATTTTAGACGTACATTTTGTTGCAGATCTTTAATACCTAGTAGCTTCTTTCTTTGCTATGCCTGCTAATGTTTATGGACTCTAGAGAAACAGTTCATGTTCTCTATCTACTTAGAATAGCTATAGTATTGTATGTGTGTGTCCCCTTATGAAATTTTAAAAATTTGTAATTATTGCCCTAGCTTTAATGTTTGTTGGAAGAAAACTTATCACTATAGTAAGATTAAAGTTTTGGATGTATAGAGAGACTGGTTTGAATCCTGGTTCTGACACTTGCAAGATGTGGGACTTTGGGTAAGTTACTTTATTTCTCTAAGTCTCTGTTTCTTCTGATATAAAATGAGTAATACTATGTATGTGCACCACTTGGGAGAGATACATGTCGTATACATTAAGGGCCTGTTCAATAGTGAATAAATATTGTTTCTCTTTGCACCTGTTTTTTCTTAGTTTCTTGAGGTCTAGAGCCAAGTATTGTGTTTGCTGTAACTCAGCATAGAATATTTATTGGGCATTCAAAATATACTATTGAATGAAAGAATGTATTCTATGTTACCAAAGACATAAAAATGCCTCTTTTTGTCTTTGACTTACTTTTATTTTGGGATGGTTGATTATTTTATTCACCCTTGATGATTCTGTTTCATGATTTATATTTTTCTTTTTTGCATAAAAGTAATGTCTGGTAGGTATTTTAATAACTGAAGATGAGTTGCTCATCCAGTTATGAACCTTATTTAAATTTATACTGACTAGTTACTCTGGCTCAAATCAACTCCAAATCTGTAGAGAATTAATAATGTTATCTAAGTACCATTCAGAAAAACTGTTCCTCATATTAATTATATTCTTGATGAGAAAACTGAGACAAATATCTGCCCAGTGGATGCCTGAGATTACTCAGTAAGTTCCTTTAAGAGCCCCATTCCATTTGCTCAGGCTTTCTTGCTCTCAGTAACCATTGTCTCTTGCCTTAACAATCTCTTTAAATTATAAGGAACCTGGAAGAAAAAGAAGGAAATGGGCATGGTAAGATTCTGAAGAATTTTCCAGAAAGAATTAGACAGACCCAACAGGAAGAACATTTGGTGTGAATTGAACTCTTTGAAGTTCTAAGGAAAGGCTGCTCACTAGTCGCTTTGGGTACCCTAGCATGACCAGAGCTCAGAGGAACACAGCCTCAGGATCTGCCTCCTTCTTGATCACTTAGCATTTTTCCCACCCAAGAAGCAGACTTATTGTGTGAGTTTACGGTTACACAGCATACAGCTTCCTGTAGGGTTTGAGTTTTCTATAAGTCACCCTGTTTGGCCTCTGCAATGTCTAACATACTTTTGGCTTGGGAATCAATCCCCTAGAAATGGGGATAGGGATTTGGGAGTTTTGCAGGTGGTTGGAATCAGGAGGAAGGGATAGAAGGAGCAGAGGAACAAGGAGCTGCAAGGAGCATGTTTTAGAGGAACAGAAAATAGTTTGTGTTGGTTGGAGAAGTGCTTCTTGAATTAGAAAAGAAGGGCCCACAAAGGTGTTATTAAGCAATTATGCATTCTCTTTATGCATTATTTATTATTAAAATTTATTTTATTTTAAAGATGTAAGGTACAATTCAGGATTAGATATACAAGTACAGATAAAGTTTGGGCCTACCTTTGGTCCCCACTTTGCCTGGTTTGAGATCAGATACCCTTATTAATGTTATGTGTCCCCCCTCTTCCCCTGGAAGTTTCCAGCTACTGCCAATCCCTTCTTATAGTATTATGGTAAAAGTTCAGGGTCCGCTTAGAGGTGAGAACATTCGGTACTCAGTTCTTTGTTTCTGTGAAAGGTTACTGAGTATTACAGACTCTAAATCCATCCAAGGTGCTGCGAAGTCCATAATTTTGTTCTTTTTTATGGCTGTGTAATATTCCATCGTGTATATGTACCACATTTTAAAAAATCCAAATTGACTCTTTCTTTTATGAAAGATTTATCTGTATCATGTGATGCTGTTTGACAGGATTTTACCTATGGCAAAACTTCTTTCAAGACTGGAGTTAATCTTCTTAAACTCTGCCGTTTCTTTATCAATGAAGTTTTTGTAGTATTCTAAATCCGTTGCTGTTATTTTTATAATGTTCATAGCATCTTAACCAGAAGTAGATTCCATCTCAGGAAACTACTTTCTTTGCTCATACATAAAAGCAACATCCATTCAAGTTTTATCATGAGATTGCAAACTTTAGTCACATGTTTAGGCTCCACTTCTAACGTCTAATTCTCTTGCTATTTCTATCATATCTGTGGTTACTTTCTCCACTGAAGTCTTGAACCTCTCAAAGCATCTATGAGTGTTGGAACCAACCTTTTCCAAACTCCTGTTAATGTTGATATTCTGATCTCCTCCATGAATTATAATGTTCTTAGTGGCATCGAGAATGGTGAATTCTTTCTGGAAGGTTTTAAATTTTCTTTGTCCAGATCCATCAGAAGAATCACTATCTATGGCAGCTATAGCCTTATGAAATATCTCTCTTAAATTACGATACTTGAAAGTCAAAGTTACCTCTGGATCTAAGGACTGAAGAAGGGATGTTGTGTTAGCAGGCATGAAAACAACATTAACTGTACGTCTCCATCAGAGCTGCTGGTTGACTAGAAGCCTTGTCAATGAGCAATCATATTTTAAAAGAATCTTCTTTTTCTGAGCAGCAGTTCTAAACAGTGAACTTAAAAAATTTAGTAAACCATGCTGTTAGTAGATGTGCTGTCATTCAGGTTTCGTTGTTCCATTTCTAGAGCAAAGGCAGAGTAGATTCAGCGTAATTCTTAAGTGCCCGAGAATTTTTAGAATGGTAAATGAGCATTTGACGTCAGTTTAAAGTCACAAGTTATATTAGCCCCAACAAGAGAGTCAGCCTGTCCTTTAAAACTTTGAAGCCACACATTGACTTCTCTCTAATTATGAAAGGCCTATATGTCATCTTCTTCCAATAGAAGGCTATTTTGTCTATACTGAAAATCTGTTGTTCAGTGTAGCCACCTTCATCGATTACCTTAGCTAGCTTTTCCGGATCACTTGCTGTAGACTCTACATTGGCACCTGCTGCTTCACCTTTCAATTTCATGTTACGAAGATGATTCTTTTCTTAAACCTCATGAACCAACCTCTGTTGGCTTCAAATTTTTCTTCAGCACCTTTCTCTCTTCTCTCAGCCTTCATGAAATTAAGAGTGTTAGGGCCTGGCTCTGGATTAGGCTTTGGCTTAAGGTAATGTTGTGGCTGGTTTAATCTTCTATCCAAACCACTATAACTTTCTCCCCATTGGCAATAAGACTGTTTTTCTTTCTTATTATTTGTGTGTTCACTGGGCACTTTTAATTTCCTTCAAGAACATTTATTTTGCGTTCACAACTTGGCCAACTACTTCACAAGAGACCTAGCTTTTGGCCTGTCTCAGCTTTCGACATGCCTTCCTCACTAAGCTTAACCATTTTAGGTGTTGATTTAAATTGAGACACATGTGACTATTCTTTTCATGTGAATACTTAGGGGCCATTGTGGGGTTATTAACTGGCCTAATCTCAATATTGTTGTGTCTCAGGGAATCAGGAAGCCTTAAAAGAGGGAGAGAGACTGGAGAATGACTGGTCAGTGGAGCAGTCAGAACACACACATTTATGGATTAAATTTACCGTCTTATATGGGCAAAATAATTAAAACAGTAACGTCAAAGATCACTCATCACATATCACTATGACTGATATAATAATAATGAAAAAGTTTGAAATATTGTGTGAATTATGAAAATGTGACACAGAGCCATGAAATGAGCACATGCTATTGGAAAAATGGTGCTGATTTGCTCAATGCAGCATTGCCACAAACCTACAATTTTTTTTTTTTTAAGTTGGAGTCTCACTCTGTCATTGAGACTGGAGTGCAGCGGCATGCTCATGGCCACTGCAGCCTTGACCTGCTGGGCTCAGGTGATCCTTCCATCTCAGCCTTCCAAGTAGCTGGAACCACAGGTGCGAGCTACCACTCCTGGCTAATTTTTTGATTTATTGTAGAGACAAGTTCTCACCAAGTTGCCCAGGCTGGTCTCAAACCCCTGAACTCAGGCAGTCCTCTCGCCTTGGCCTCCCAAAGGGCTGGGATTACAGGTTTGAGCCACCACACCCAGGCAAACGTTCAATTTGTAAAAAACTTGCAATATCTGTGAAATGCAGTGAAGCTAAGTACAAAAAACAAGGTATGCTTGTATACTACAGTTTTTAATCCATTCATCTGTCGATGGTCACTTAGGTTGATTCCATATCTTGACTATTGTGAATAATGCTGCCATAATCATGGGAGTGCAGATTTCTTTAAGATGTGGTGATTTCATTTCCTTTGGTAATATGCCCAGAAGAGGTATTGCTGCTTGGTATGGTTGTTCGATTTTTAATTTCTTCTTTTTAAAAAAAAATTTTTATTATAAAGATGTGGAGTACAATTTCTTTAGGCATTTCCATACTGTTTTCCATAATGGATGCACCAATCTATATTCCTACCAACAGTGTAAAGAGTTTCCTTTTCCCCACTCCCTCACCAACATTTGTAATCTGTTGACTTTTTGGTAATAACCATTTAATGGGTGTGAAGTGGTATCTTAGAGTAGTTTTGATTTGCATTTCCTTGATGATTAATGATACTGAGTACCTTTTTCATATTCCAGTTGTATATGGCCATCTTATAATCTGGGCTGAGCCGTGTAAATCATATTCACAGTGCTGTAAGTTGAATCAGGACATCATGATTGAATACGCCAAGTTAATGTTACTTGAATTGTATTGGTTTTGTAAGCTTATTTATATTTACTTCATAACAAATTTTTGATAAAAGCTATAATCATAAGGAGTTTTTTTCTTTTGCCGAGTTCATGTTTGATCATATTTAATAACATTGTAATGATATGATTTAATTCATCACTGGGCATCTGAAAAAATGTATTTCCTTTAGGAGTTCATATTTTATTCAAATTAGAGAAACATTGGCTAGAGTGGAGGCTGGCAAACTTTTTCTGTAAAGAGCCAGATAGCAAATATTTTAGGATTTGTGGATCAAGAGGCAAAACTGAAGAGATTACATAGGTGCTTATATTATAAAAAAGAAATAAAAATGTCTTCAAATTTGTTATTGATGAAATACAAATAACAGTAACAATATTTGCATGCTTTTTTGCAATACAAGTCTACTGAGAAGTAGGAATTTCTTTTTTGGGAGGATAACATTTTGCTTAATTAGGGTTTGTCATTAGTGTTTCTTGTCATCAAATAGATGACAGACATTCACCTGTAAAAGCTATTCTTAGCTTGCATATTGTACAGAAACAGACCATGGACCAGATTTAGCCTGTGTAGTGGATCATATTTAGTCAACATTTAAGTTAGAGTACAAAGCATTTACTGGGGTAGGGCAATTTATCTGACCCCTCTGAGCCTATTTTATAAACTGGGGACAGTAAAAGCAGTAACCTCTTTGGAATGTTGTAAAGATTAATATTTATGAGATAATTTATGAGAGATACCTAGATCACTGTCTTATCATCATTACGTTTTAGAGAATGTTTTATACTTAACTTTGGAAAGCCACATGGGCCATGGAAGGTGAACTGGATTTAGCAAAACTGAAGCTGTGCTTTAGAAGAGTCATCTGGCAGCAGCATGAGTGATGGATCAGAATAGAGAGGGCCAAGAAGATATAAGTCCAGCTAGGATGTTGTTAAAATAGCTCTCAGTCCTATCATGGCTTCTTGGTATTTTATCCATATTGGCTATCTCCACTCCAAGCAAGTGGGGAAAGCAAATTGTGGTAGGCAGAATAATGGCTCCCAAAGATGTCTATTCCCAGTTTCCAGAACCTGTGAGTATGTTACCTTTCATGGCAAAGGGACTTTGGTGATGTCATGAAGGTCAAGGACCTTGAGATGGGGGATGTTATCCTAGATTATCCAAGTGAGCCTAATCACCTGAGTTTCCCAAAATGGAGAACCATCCCCTGCTGAAGAGAACCAGAGAGATGGCATTGCGACCAACTATCATTGCTGGCTTTAAAAAGGAAAGGGTCCATAAGTCAAGGAATGTAAGTGACCTTTAGAAGTTGGAAAAGGCAACAAAATAGATTCTTCTGTTGAGTCTCCAGAATGGAATACAGTTCTATCAACACCTTAATCTTAGCTCAGTGAGAGTTGTCATGGATTTCTGAACTATAGAACTAGAAGATAATACATTTACATCATTCAAGCCACTAAGTTAGTGGTCACTTGTTATGGCAGCAGTAGAAAATGAATACACCAATACCATTCATTTATACTAAGAAAATAAGAGCATGGAATGAAAGATAGCTTCAAATAAAATCTAAATATAATGTATTCCAAACATATTCCTTATTTTAAACATAGATATTGGCCTGGTGCAGTGACTCAGCATGTAATCTTAGCACTTTGGAAGGCCAAAGCAAGAGGATTGCCTGAGCCCGGGGGTTAGAGACCAGCCTAGGCAACTTGGTGAGATCTCGTGTCTACAATAAATCCCAAAAACTAGCAGGGCATGGTGGCGTGCATCTGTAGTTCCAGCTACTTGGAAGGCTGAGGTAAAAGGATCACCTGAGTCCAGCTAGCCGTGAGTGTATTACTGTACTCCTGCCTGGGCGACAAGAGTGAGACTCCAACTGCAAAAAAAAAAATACTGTTTTTATTAATAGACAGTTTTCTTGAACCCACTGAATAAATGGTAAACTAGTACTTAAATAGTAAGTATTTGAAAGGAGCCAAATTATTACATATATTATGTTTTAGCTTGGAAATATGGAGAGATTTATCCAACATTGGTTCAACAAATGCAACCAATTTTTAATGAGTACTTTATCCCAGGAAGTTTTCAAAAGTGATTATTTTATAGTCTGTGCTAACCAACTAGTGAGCTATGTATGGATATAAGTAGAAATATGAAGCAGGATGATAAATCAGGGTTCCTAGGTGCTCCTAGGAAGTGGGGATGATGCCATGGCAGGTGACATTCTTAGAGATAACTCCAGTGCTTGGTTTTGAAGTATGAGTGGGAGGGGCCTTAGGGGGAAAGAACCAAGGCAGAGGGACGCAGAGCACAGAAGGATGACGTGAGGAATACGGGTAGTCTTTAAGAGCTCTGGCACTGACTCGACCAGGCTAGGAGGGACATCAAAACTCATTTCTGTGGAGCATGTAGAGTGGGGAAGAGATGTCTTGGCAGAAGGTCTTATTCTCTGAGTACTGCATCTTGCCTTGACGTGCTAGTTGGCCCATATCAGACTCTCTACCACACAATTTGGTTCATTCAGTATTTGGAAAAATTGGGGAAAAAAAGTAAAACCTATTACCTATAGAATAGCAACAAGTGTTTTCTTTTGTTCTCTAAAGGGTAAGAATATTTAGTTAGTCCACCTGTGGGCCTCATTACTAACAGGAAGTTGCCTCAGTACAGGGGAGAATTGAGGATAGAGTAAATTGAATGACATTCATAAATATTCTTTACGCAGGTTATTTTTGACTGATCAAGTTGAGTTTAGGAGTATGGGAAGATATGACAACACCTGGGATGGAGGAGGAAATGAGTGAGGACAGAGACTCAAGGAAAAGTTACCCTTGATGGGGGATAGTGAGGACATTTGCTAACTTTGGAATTTTCTTCAGGGTAAGTCATGGTCTGGAGGTTCCTTTCCCAAGGCTGTGAATCCCAGACTTTGAGCTTTGCTAAACATCATAATTCATTCATTATCACATCTCTTAGCTGGATCTGAATAGTAATTTATAAAACTGTCTCACAGCAGTTTACACATAGTTAGACACATAACTCACAAGATAGCTTCATGTACGTCATGGTTTCTATAGAGCCTGAATGGAGTCCACTTGATTCTTGAGGAAATCCTGCTTTAGCAACAGCAAAAACCAAGCCATCATCACTATCATCATTATCATCATGATCATCATTGCCATCAGCATCACTACCAGCATCATAATCATCATGACCACCATCATCATCACCATCACCATTATCGTTACTCGTAACAATAACAGATACCTAACATTCCTAAAACTAAGTGCAGTTTGCAAATGTCTTCACATGCATTATCCCATTTGCTCTTCTCACTCTGCCTTCTAGCTAGGTGGAATGTTAGGTGGATACCTGGTCACCATCTTTTGTGGGTCAGCCTAATGTCAAGTTAACCACAATCTTAAATGAGACTTTTTTTCTGAAGCTTCCTTTCTTGAACTTGCCTTGCACATTATGGATATAAGAGAAAGCCTACTGGTCTAAGGAATTAAAAATAGCAATAATTGAAATAAGTGAAGAAAAGAATTTTGCATGTTTGTGTTGAGCTCCTGAGCTTCTTTAGGGACAAGAGCAATTCAGTATCCAAACAGGAATGAGATCACATGTGTTTAACCAGGATCTAAAATAACCCTGTAACAATTCTTTGAGGAAAAGGAACTCTGTGATGTTAACATTTCTGCGTAAGGAGAGAACGCCATTTTCTCCTTTTGTATCAAGAGCAGCAAAGTACAAGTCAGCATGAGCATGTCTGTCTTTATAAATTCACTGTGGTGACTTGGGAGAATATGGCTGCTAAGTACTAGTTTTTAGTTATGCATAAAGGTAGTTATTTCATGGGAACTATCAGAAGATTTAAAAAATCTAAAGACAAAAGATGATAAGAAAGATGAACTATATATACTAAAGTAACTAAATATCTGTGAATAACAGAAGCTTCAAAATGGGTGTTCTGCTGCAAAGTACTTGTCTGCAATATTTTAAGGACTTAATAGAATTTTATTTTAAAGCCATGACATTAGTACAGTTAAGCCAATCAATGTTTTTTAATAGCCCTTTAAAGGTGCCTCTTTAATTGTGCTCTGTGGGAGGGAAAGGCACATGAAGACTGGAAAACATCTAAAAATGGCTTAGTCAGATCTTTCAAAAATATTTGCAAGTGCAAATTTCTGCCTTGGTTTGATTGCTATAGAAGTGGGGTTAACATATAAGATCTAAAGGGCTTATTCCCCAGTGAAAAAACAAAGATTTAGCCCTTGTGTAGCTTTATCCAGCTCGGCACCATAGAAAAACATTTGCGATCTGCACTGGTTTCCTTTTGGGGCACTAAGAGATTTGTGGTTTCTCTTAGAGGGGAAGTAGCTCTATACAGAACTTTTCCTGTCCTCTTGGGGGCCCGGGAGACGCAGAGAACACTCACATTGCTCCTTCTAGCAGTCCTTTGACTGCCTGAATGTTTTCCAGTGACCATTTTGGTTTTTATAGTTAGAATGTGCCCAAACGTCTGGATGAATAGCAAAAAGTGCTATCAACTTCTCAACATACTCGTTGGGACTATCGCCTACGTTATCAGCACAGTCATTAGACCCCATCTCCCTCTCTTCATAGCTTACTTTTTTTGTGATGCTTTATTGTTTAAATCATGCTTTCATATATATTATCCTGTTGGGAGCACCACAATAGTCATATGAGACAAGGAAGTTATTATTAGTTTCTGTTTTATAGATGTAGAAACTGAAGCTTGGAAATATAGAGGAATTTACTCCAAGGTCGGTTCAACAAACTTAACTAATATTTCATGAGTACTGTAGAATGCTTTATACATCCCAGGGGAATTTCAAAAATGATTATTTTATAGTTTCTCCTAACAAAGTAGTGAGCCACATATATACCTAGTCTTTTCACTTCTTTTCCAGTATTATTTCCTTGAAATTATGTTGTCTTTTGCATGGAATGTGGAATTATCTGAAGAATTTACTTTTTAAAACATTTTTAACACAAATATTTGTTGCTTTGGAGTTGCACACAAAGAGAGAGGATTATATTGATAATTTGGAGGAACTAAATTAGCTAATAGCAAAGAGTATTTAGTCTTGCTTTTTGTTTCGATTATTTTCTTAAAGAGAAGTCACTTTGAGGACTTTTTTTTTTTAAACCAAGCATTTCATTTTGTTGTTTCATCACACTAGTGTATACTTCTGTATTGATCTGAAATGCTCAGTTCTGGCCAGAGGCCATCAGTGTATAAATTAAATGAAACATACTAAGCAAGGTGGAGAGACAGATTAGAGATGAAAACAGGTGCTTGGAAACAAGGCTGCCATGGGCACCTGTGGCCAGGCTGGGACCACACTAGCATATTGCCATTCCTTTTTTCTTGGCCTTATATTGGGCTGGCCTTACTGGCAAGTAGCATGCTTGATGATTTGTTGTTTTTCTGAATTTCCTAGAGAAAAGATCCATTTGAAAACTTCCATTTTTTCTAGGTTAAGCTAAGAGGAACTGTTTTTTTTCTCCCTATATCTCTGTTTTGATTGAAGGTCCTGAATGAGAAATGCAGAGGAACCTGAAAGAAGTGATTGTCAGGCATGGCACAGCACTGAAATCAAGGAAATAATCCATGTTAGGGCAGCAGAGTGAGGTGCAGTCTCAC
The DNA here is from genome assembly GCA_963574415.1 of Tarsius wallacei. Classification (NCBI taxonomy): domain Eukaryota; kingdom Metazoa; phylum Chordata; class Mammalia; order Primates; family Tarsiidae; genus Tarsius; species Tarsius wallacei. The sequence continues at coordinate 21,460 of CAUYQG010022006.1, forward strand.
AGAGCTGCATTAGCACCTAGCTCTGCTGTGTGAACCTTAGGCATTTAACCTTCTGGGACTCAGTTTCTTTATAGTACAACTGAGCTAATAATGCCTACCTTAATAGGTTGTTTTAACGGTTACATGAAAAATATTGTGTGAAAGATTAAGCAGAGTACATGGAATACAGCAGGTGCTCAAAAATGGTGGCAGTTGCTACTACTGTTGCTGTCATTCTCACTACCACTAGTACAATTGGGGTTGAGAGAGCAGGAAACCAGATTAGCTCTGGTCTGCTCTGTTTTTCATCTTCTTGCATCTTATTAGTATGGATAGAAAGGGCAAGGCCTCAATCGACAAGATTCCAGTTAGAAACCCTTGCTTCAAGTATTTTAGCTGAAGATGCAGAGGCTGGTTCTTAGATACTATAAGGACTTTATTGATGTATTTTTAGATTGGTTCACTCTGGAGGTTACACTAGGCACTAGCATTTTAGATTCCAGATAAGCTCTCAATTGTTTAGCCACTGTGGTAAAATACCTTAATTTTCTTAACTTTTGTTTGTCTTGTGCTCAATTAGAATGGAACTATGTCTCAATCAAATCAAAATGGTGGAAAAGTTTGGATGGTAAATAATCCATGCCATAATTTCTCATTGTGTCTTCTCCGTTCCCTTGTCCCCATCCCTAACACAAGTGTGCACCTTCTCTTTTGTTCTTTTTGTAATAAATGTTTGGCTAGAGTAAAGACACAACTGGAGAGTCCATGATTTTATTTGTTCATTTATTCAGAGAACTTTTCTGAGTACCTATTCTATGTCAGGCATTGACCTACTTAGGGAAGTGCTTGGCTTCCCGCAGGTGCTGTGATGGACGGCAAATGAATCATGGGTTCATATGTGATCTGGCAGTGTAAGAACTTTGTAAGTGGAAACAGGGGCTCAGGAAGCAAAAAGGCAAAGTCCATCTCTGCACAATGAGAGAGACTGAGCTTGGAAAGATGCACTGTGGTCTGGGAACCTCATTATTAGCAAGTTGGAGACATACTGGAGAATGTTCAGAGAAAAGCAACAAGGATGATAAACGGGCGGAAAGACTGATTTATGAAGACTTCACAACAAAATATGTATTCTTGGATCAACAAAGACTTCAGAAGAAATGTGATCACTATCAACAACTCTCTGAAGGTTGTGAATACCCCAGAGGAATATGCAATCTTGAGCCTTATATTTGAAATGGTGACAAGGAATCAGAAGATGGCAAATTTAACCTGTGGATCAGAGAAATATAAGGCTCACAAATTTATCTATGCCTTATTGACAGAAAGAGGCTTTGAAGGGCAACATCCTTAATCTATTTTACCTCCTATCTATAGTTCTGCAGTTGTCATTACATTTAATCCCTGTGTACACTCAGGGATTTTATGTGTGTTTCCTATTTACATATACCTTCCCTGAAGATGTCAAGAATGAAATATTTGATGATGATTATTATTTTTACCTTCTACTTCAAAGGCTTGAAGATAAAAGCAGCTAAGGATAAACTTTTTTTTAAAAAAAACCAAAGTTTACATGCTTAACCTTTGCCATAATGAAGGATTTTATTTCTATGAAAAACCAAATGGGTGGAGTGATTCTCTATAAAACTATACAATTAAAACACACACACACACATACACACACATTTATGATACAGTACAAAGCTTTCAAAGGGTATAAAATCGATATGGGACAGAATTCAATCCCTTGAAATTTTATGTATTCTGGATTCCTGCAAGAGTGGCCATCTTCGCCATGGGGTAGAAGTGTAAAACTTCACGAAAATAAACTGAGTGAGGTTGGGCCTAGGATTTGGGCCACAGAAGCCCTCAGAAGACTGGGTCCTACAGACTGAGAAGGCTACTTGCTCTCACTGTAAGTACTGGAGCAGAAACCGGGCCTGATAAAAGACTTTCATTAAATTAATTGAAGAGTCTGTGCTCTCTACAGTTTCCACCGATATCCAGGTAATTCCTGGACAGAGACTTGGTATCTGGTTTGGAGCTGGGGTTGGAGAAGGGGTTGAAGGCACAATCAGGCTAAGACTACAAGTTTGGTCCCTGCCCTGGCACAGTGGTTAGCTTAGGGGTGGGCATGCAACCTGAGCTGGGACTTGCAGGTCATTTTCTTGGAATGCACTTAAATCTTCTCTTCTGCTGGTCAGTGTAGCATGCAGATAGGAAGGCCGGGGCTGCTGGGGTAAATTGTGCTGTCATGCGGGGAGCCAGCTTTGCATAGACAAACACAAGTCAGAGGAAAACTGCAAGGAAGTGGAGCTGGAGCCCTGGTGGAAAACGAATAGTCAGATCAAGCTTACACGGTTGAAGTGCCTATCTCTGCTGTTTTCAACTAATAAGTGCCCTTTATGACCAAAGGATCCCAATTAATATTTGAATAAGTACCAAGCTGTGTGGTAGAGATCACAGTTTCTGTCTAAGTGTGGAGTAGACAAGCTGAGAGAGCAGTTACGGTGACATGGAGGTTGGGAGAGAGAGAAGGCAGAACACTGGCTAAAACACTGTCTAGTGTCTGCTAGGTTCCAGGCACTGGAATGAGCCTGACAATCTGCCCTCACAATAAACCTGTGCTGTGTGTCTCATTATTCTGTTTTTTAAATGAGGAAACTAAGACTCAAACAAGTTGAGCAACCTGTCATAATTGCCCAGCTAGTGAGTGAAATATCCAGGATTTGAACCCATGCTCTTTCCATGACCCTACACTTCCTCAAATCTACAGTATCAGCTTAGGTTCAGAACGTTTGGGTTTCAGTTCTAGTTGTTCAGTCTTGCCAAGTCACTTACATGCTTTGTATCGAAATTACCTCCAGTGTAAAAATGTGACAATGATGCCCACCTCTTAGGATCGTTATGGGAGACACTTCGCAAATTGACAAGTGCTGGGTGAATGTGAGGCATTCTTTTTACTGGGGTGGGGCATCAGGGAGGAAATAGCGTTTGAACTAGGGATAGAAGAAGAGAGATTTTTGTGGGGAGTTAATGGGGAAAGCGTGAACTGTTCAGATCAATTTGGGCAAAAGCATAAAACACAGGTGAGCTTGAGTCTTTGGTGCAAGAGGAAAGGAATCACCTTTGTAGTTCCTGATGGGAAACTCTGGGAAATAAGGTCCAGGGTAGTGCTTCTTTTTTGTTTATTCATCAATCTATTTATTCAAGGAAAAATATACTCCCATAACTTCAGTTAACCTTCTTTCTTCAGCTCAAGAACTGGTGCTCCTTCTAGCTTCTCTATATAAAATGGCTTTCTTTTCCTCCTTATCACTTTTATCACTATCTTATATACCATATATTTTAATATTTTACTTTTTAAAGCTTATTTATGTTTTTCTTTCATTAGAACACATGAACCATGAGGACAGGGAATATTTTCCTCTTTTGGTTGCAGTTGTATCCCAGCACTTTAAACAGTGTCTTGCGCATACATAGTAGATGCTCAATAAATATTTCTTGGATCAAAGAATAAAACCGCTATTTATGTCTGTACTATCTAGAGTGCGCAGTACATGGATATTATCAGACATAAAATTTTAACCTTGACCTATCATTGTGCACAAAGAATCTAGAGATTGTCAGTAAATGTTTCTCTCATTGCCCTGTCAGTCCATCTCAACTTATCTTAGAAGAGGACCTGAGAACTGGAATGGTTTCCTTTTTCTCTCTTCCAATTCTTCTCCGTACAACCCCGTTCACTAATTTCTAGCCCTTTGACCTCCCTCCAAGTTGCTGACTTCATCTTGGAAAAGCTCTATCAGTTTTTCTGAGGCTTTGGTGTCACTTAAGGAGAACTTGTGTCTTTCAGTTTCCAGAGTGTAACATCTAAAAGACAAACTTTTCCCTTGTTAATGACTATTTTTTCTCAAAGTCTAACTCTGATGCATCAACATACTTTTAAAACCTCTGTCTCTTTCTTAGGTCCTTTCAAAAATGATCTTTCCAGAAGAGGATGAGAAAGACCAGGAAAAGAATGGGGAAATGAAAAAAAATCCATACTTTATGCTGTCATACATGTATTCCCAATTTCCTAATTAAGTGAAGGATAAAAATTGGACTCTGGATTTGTCTTGAATTAGGCTGAGAAAGAATATTGTCAACAGACTTAATATTACATTTATTAATTTTATTTTTCTCACCCCTACCCTCTTTTTGATTTAATGATGTCTTATACTAAGTAATGGTTAGAAACACACTAGGATATTTTTTACTGGTGCAATGGCTAGAATAGTCCATCAGACAAGCATGAAATACCTATTCATATCTTCCTTTGCTAACATTTCTTTTTTTCTGTTTAAAATGTTATTTTAAAATTTTTTCAAATGTTATTTTTAATTGATATGTAGTAATTACACATATTTATGGGATAAAAAATGTTATTTCAATAAATGTATACAATGTATAATGATCAAATCAGGATAATTAGCAAATCCATCAGCTCAAACATTTAACATTTCGTTGTCTTGGACACATTCAAAATCTCTTTTAGCTATTTGAAAGCACTACTAAATTATTGTTAACTGTGGTCACCCTACAGTACTATAGAACATTGGAACTTATTTTTCCTATCTAGCTGTAATTTTGTATCTATTAACCAACCTCTCTTCATACTTTCCTCCCAGCCTCTACTAGCCACAATTTTACTCTCTACTTCTATGAGCTCAACTTTTTTAGCTCCTACCTCTGAGCATTTATGAGTCTTTCTACACCTAAGTTGTTGATAATTTTTTATCATGAAGGGATGTTGAATTTTGTCAAATGTTTCTCTCATATCTGTTGAGATGATCATATAGGTTTTGTCCTTGATTCTGTTGATGTGATGTATCACATTTATTGATTTTTGTATGTTAAGCCATCCTTGCATCCCTGGGATAAATCCCATCTGATCATGGTATATAATCTTTTTGATGTGCTATTAGATTCAGTTTACAGGCCTTGAGGATTTTTGCTTCTATGTTCATCAGGGATATTGTCCTGTAGTTTTTTTGTTGTTGTTGTGTACTTGTCTGGTTTTGGTATCAGGGTAATGCTGGCCTTATAGAATGAATTTGGAAATGTCTTCTCCTCTTCAATGTTTTGAAATCATTTGAGAAAAATTGGTGTTAAACCATCTGGTTCTGGCTTTTCTTTGTTGGGTGTTAAAATTTTTAAACTAGGCAAAACTTAATTTTACCTACTTATTTTCATTAGGCAACCCAGATATTCAAACCAAATCATTTTGTAATTAAAATGTTTTTAGTGAGAAAGTGAAACCATAAAATCAAAAAGGTGGTCTTAGTCAAAGGATACGTGAAAATAATCAAATTAGTAGAGTGGCAGACATTGAGGATTTTTGCCACATTCATTTATTCTAATCTCTCACAATTTTAAATGAAAATATCAAAGAAACACGATGTAAGAGATAAACAAATACTGTTAGGTCTCAATATCTGTTCTTTGCCAAGAGTCTTCCTTTGCAGCCCATGCCTTGATGCTTTTTCTCTTTTGGATATACATTTAGCAGATAACTCCTGTGAGGCTTTTGTGGGGAGGTCTTTTTGTATGGGGGTGGAAAACAGCCACTTCTACAGCATCCCCTTTGTTTTGCTTTGACTCAGTCATTCTCACTGCTAAGCTAGTGTTGCTTGTGTGGACTCAGCATTCCCTTTGGGTCAAAGAAAGCCCCCATATCAGACTTTGGTTAGGAACAAACCACCCTGTGACAAACAAGTATTATGTTATTACTCTGTCACTTCTTGAGGCAAATCTTACCAAATCTGTCAAGCTTGAGGCAAATCTTACCAGTGCAGGTTTCCTGGAAGGCTTTTGGTGTTTCCGACTTTAGGCTGGAAACTGGGAAGATACTAACAGTGAAAAATAAGGGCATGAGGGAAGTGGTCTGTTCATGGTGTGCTAGCAGTGTTTAAGGAAAGAGATTTTGCTTGGGGGTTGATTTTAGTTATAAGTTGACTGTTAGACTTGTTTTATGACTTTTATAGAAAGGAAATTTTTTTCAATTATGTTTTTGTTCAATGTGTGCTTATGTCATGGTATTAGTTGCCAGGTGAAACCTTTATTTTCAATGACATTCTTTCTTTCCTACTTGCCAAATTCTGTTAGTATTAATTCTTAAGCTCCAGAAATAAATGTGTGCAAAAGCAGAATATATCCAGATGGGACGTAAGGTCTTTGAAGATCAATCAGAATACAGAGTTTAAAATGCTTATTTAATTATCATTATTTGTATTTCAGGAGAATCAAATGCCAAACAGTGAAGGTCAAGAAGGCCAAAGTGATATAAGCAAACTCAAAAAGTGGGAGACTGAAATGATGGTGGGGTCATGGAGTTTTTTTGCAGAGAAATATCAACCAGTCATCTTTTCATGAGCGATGTCTGAAGATATTGTTCACCTTCATCTCTGAGCTTACTTTGGCTTTGGCTTTTAGTAATATTACATGTAATGTCATGGAATGATCTTTCAGTTCCAGAAATAGATGATTTCACCAAATATTAAGTCATTTTCCAATTGACAGTAATTCATAAGGAGAAGGCCTGGAAACCATACTTTTTTTTATAGAAGCATGAGTAAATTCAACTCCAGATTGAGGTAACTGGGAAATAATGATCAGGGTGTGTGTGTGTGTGTGTGTGTGTGTGTGTAAACTCTGAAGGTCATAACTAGGACTAACAGGTCAAAGTTTTCAGAAGGAGAATTTCTACACAAAATGCAGAAATTTCAAACAGTTGATCAGCCATTTTTGTTGTTGTTGTTAGACACAGGGTCTTGTTATGTTGCCTAGGCTGGATTTGAATTCCTGGGCTTAAGTGATCCTCCTTGTGCAACCTCTTGAGTAGCTGGGACCACAGGCATGTTGTCACCATGCTAGGTGGCTGTCTAACAGTTAAAAGTGCCATAAAGGAATAGGCCACCTGGTCATACGGTCAGTGTAGTCTGGAAGGCTGCTCATCAGTCAGTGCTGTCATATGGGAGTGAAGTGAATGATCACTAAGGAAATTGAGGGAATGAGTTTCAGAATGGGTAGGGGAGGCAGGGAGTTGGGTCTTATCAATAAAGCTGGGAAGGAAAACCTAGAAACAACAATGCTGGTGCTAGCAGGGAACTGGGCCATTTACTTTACAGACCATCTGCAAATCTGCTGGTGGAACTTGGGAGGGTGTAATGAACATGTACAGTCTTTCTCAAATCTTGCCTTATTGCCTAATGGGTATCTTTGAATTTTTCAAACTCTAAGTATCTGTGAAATTCCCTAATTTCCTGATGGACTTACAAAACCACTGAAACTCACTAGTCCTTTATTTCTAGTTTCCACGACCAGCTTTCAGGTGTCACCCTCTTGACAGGCTATTTGGAGCTCTGTTGACCTTGTCTATTATTGGAACTTTTCTAGTATCTTTAATGTAGATGGAAGAAGGTGCTACAACACCACCAAGGAATAAAACTGGATGGGCTCAGCGACGCAGCATGTAATCCCAGCACTTTGGGAGGCCAGGGCGAGTGGATTGCGTGGGTTCAATACCAGCCCGGACAACTTGGCAAGACCCTGTCTCTACAATATATCAAACAAACAAAAAAAATTTACTGGGCGTGGTAGTGCACCTGTAGTTCCAGTTACTTGGAAGGCTGAGGCGGAAGGATCGCCGGAGCCCATAGGGTCGATGCTGGGGTGCCATGAGTGTGCCACTGCACTCCAGCCTGAGCGATGGAGTGAGACTCTGACTCAAAAAAAAAATGTCTGCATACATAAAAATTTACTCTTTGTGATATAAAGCTTAATGGGTTTTGACAAATGGGTAGTGTCCTATGTCTGTTATTAAAGTATCAGATGGAAGAGTTTCACCACCCTCCAAAATCCCCTGGGCTTCACCTTTTTAGCTCCTCCCTTCTCCTCCTGAATCCATAACAACTACTTCCTACAGTTTTGCTTTTTTCAGAATTTCATATCATTGGACTCCTGTAGTATGCAGCCATTTCACTCAGCAATATGCATTTAAGAGTCATCCGTGTCTTTTCTTGGAGTGATAGCTCATTTCTTGTCATTGCTAAGAGTCCTTTGTATGAATATAACACAGTTTATCTCTTATCAGATACTTTTTTCTTTTTCTTTTTGAGTTGGAGTCTCACTCTGTTGCCCAGAATGGAGCAGAGTAACATGATTGCAGCTCACCTCAGCCTTGACCTCCTGGGCTCAAATGATCCTCCTGTCTTGGCCTCCCAAAATGCTGGGATTACTGTTGTGGGCCACCATGCTTGGTCCAGATACTTAATGTATAATATTTTTCTTCATTCCATAGTTGTCTTCATTTTCTTGATACTACTCTTTACAGCACAAAGTTTTTAATTTTTGACAAGTCTAATTTATCTATTTTTTTGGTCACTTGAGCTTTTGGTGCCATCCAAAGTTGGTCGGGTTTTTTTTGTTTGTTTGTTTTTTGAGTAGGAGTCTCACTCTGTTGACCAGGCTGGAGTGCAGCGGCATGCTCATGGCCATCGCAGTCTCAATGTGCTGGGCTCAGGAAATCCTTCCACCTCAGCCTTCCAAGTAGCTGGAACCACAGGTGTGCACCACCATGCCCAGCTAATTTTATGATTTATTGTAGAGACAAGGTCTTGCCATGTTGCCCAGGCTGGTCTCAAACCATTGGACTAAGGCAATCCTCTCGCCTCAGCCTCTCAAAAGTGCTGGAATTATAGGCGTGAGCCACTGTGTCTGGCTCATACAAAGGGAATTTTAACCAAAATATACAATGCTGGAGATGGCCTTCAGTGTTCATTGGGATATAATAGCTGCTTACAACTGTTATCTGGCTCTGGGGAAGAAGTAGACATTGTAGATCCTCTCTAGTAACTGATAATTTATTTGAGAAGCTGACATGAAGTTACTATTCAAGAATTGTATCAATGAGGTCTTGTGTTGTTTGCCCCAGCAAGTACTGACTATACCCCCTTCATTTTTTTGCCTCTCTCTGTCAACTTCCTTACACAAAGTTCCTTTTGGGCTTGGTACCTTGGAGGTTTTATGTTACTTCAGTGTTAAGTAAACACATTAATATGAGTACAAATAGCTGGAGTTTAATCACAAAGAGATGCATGTAATATTTACTCCCAAGGTCTTGTGATTAAATGATCTTCAGCTGCAAGATACTTGATAAAATTCTGAAGCCCACATCATCTGGCACAAACTTCTAGAGATGCTATTAGTATGATTCATGATTTGGTTTTGATTTCCGAAATTTCAGTTAAATCACTGGTTAAGCCGGGCTCGGTGGCTCAGCCTGTAATCCCGCGCCTTTGGGAGGCTGAGGTGAGTGGATTGCCTGAGCTCGTGGGTTCGAGACCCGCCTGGGCAAGTGAGACCTCATCTCTACAATAAATCAAAAAACTAGCCGGCGCCTGTAGTTCCAGCTACTTGGAAGGCTGAGGCGGAAGGATCACCGGAACCCAGCAGGTCGAGGCTGCGGTGGCCGGGAGCGGCCACTGCACTCCAGTCTGGGCGACAGAGTGAGACTCCAACTCACAAAAAAAAAAAAAAATCACTGGTTAAAGTGGACTGATAGGCAGTACCACAATGATTCAGGATGAAGATGCTAGAAGACCTGACTTTCCAGCTTTTGGAAGAAAGGGACCTGAGAAAGCTCTTGCCAGTGATGAATTGAGAGTCTCCCATTAGTGATGTACTGTACCATTCTATATGTGAACAGCTAATCCATTCTGTGATCTACAAATAGTGTACAAATTATTTTTTTCTGTTAGGAAGGCAACACATGACCATTGAAAAAAAATCAGGCCAGGCGTGGTGGCTCATGCCTATAATCCCAGCACTTTGGAAGGCCGAGGTGAGAGGACTGTCTGAGTCCAGGGGTTCAAGACCAGCCTGGGCAACTTGGTGAGACCTCATCTCTACAATAAATCAGAAAATTAGCCGGGCATGGTGGCGCGTGCCCGTAGTTCCAGCTACTTGGAAAACTGAGGCGGGAGGACTGCCTAAGCCCGGCAGGTCAAGGATGTGGTGGCCGTGAGCGTGCCACTGCACCCAGTCTGGGCAACAGAGTGAGACTCCAACTCAAAAACAAACAAAAAAATAGCATATAGAACTAAATTCTCTCCATCCTGTTCTTTTTTCTGGATGCAATAACCTTTACCAATTTCTCCTGTGTGTACAACAGGAGTCCCCAACATATTGGTCCGTGGCCTGTTAGGAACTGGGTGGCACAGCAGGAGGTGAGTGGAGCCAGCGAGCGAAGCTTCATCTGTATTTACAGCTGCTTCCCATCGCTCGTATTACCTCTTGAGCTCCTGCCAAACCAGCACTGAAAAGCCTGCTTCCACTTCCAACATTCCGTCTTTATGAAGCAGGGTTTTCTGCAGTGACAACAATCAAAACAAGATTACAGAGTACACTGGACATAAGCAACACACTTCGGGTGTCACTGTCTCCCATCACCCCCAGATGGGACCATCTAGCTACAGGAAAACAAGCTCAGGGCTCCTACTGATTCTGCTTTATGGTGAGTTGTATAATTATTTCATTAAATATTACAATGTAATAATAATAGAAACAAAGTGCACAATAAATGTTATGTACTTGAATCATCCTGAAACCAACCCCCTCCTCCCCATCCATCAAAGAATTGTCTCCCACAAAACCAGTCCCTGATGCCAAAAAGGTTGGGGACCACTGGTGTACAGAACAATGGGATAGATATAATTACTTATTTTTGCAACTTCTGATCTTATTATACCTTTGACATGTTTTCATACTGATACATAAATGTCTATTTCTTTTTGTTGTTGCTGTTTAACTTTTAATTTTTTTATTTTAAAATTGTGGGGTATAGTTCAGGATTAGGTACACAAATATTCATTGTGCAGGTATCCTTGCTGATGAAGTGTGCCCCCCCCTTCCCCCGGCAGATTTCCACTATTGTCAATCCCACCCCCTTACCCCCCTGCAGTTTCCCGCTACTGTCAATCGTTTTTTTACAGTATTATGATAGTTGTTCAAGGTCCACTTATGAGTGAGAACATGTGATATTCAGTTCTTTGTTTCTGTGAAAGATCACTCAGTATTATAGACTCTAATTCTATCCAGGTTGCTGCGAAGTTCATGATTTGGTTCTTCTTTATGGCTGCATAATATTCCATTGTGTATATGTACCACATTTTTTTTATCCAATCCTCTTCTGATGGGCAGCACGGTTGATTCCATGTTCTTGCTATTGTGAACAATGCTGTGATAAACATACGTGTGCAGGTATCTTTTTTATAGAGTGATTTGAGTTCTTCCGGGTATATTCCCAGTAGGGGGATTATGGGGTCATATGGAAGGTTGATTTTTAGAACTTTTAGGAATCGCCACACTGTTTTCCACAGAGGCTGTACTAGTTTACACTCCCACCAACAGTGTAGAAGTGTCTTTTTAATCTTAAAGTTTTGTTGTTTGGATGAACCCTTACCCAATCTTCTGCTGATAGATGTTTGGATTGTTTTCAGTTACTTCTTATACAAACAATGCTGTGGGCAATGGGCAATATATATATACAATGCATGAAAACAGATTACAAAGTTAAGTTTCTAGTGCATAAAACACTGATATGCAGTAGAACCTAAAAAAATATTTATTGAATGAAGGGAGTGCCTCCTGATCTTTTGAGCAAAATCTAAGATCTGGAGGGTCTGAAATATGACCTAAATCCCTGAAAAGGAACTCTAGAAAAGCAATATGTCCCTGTTGGCACACCAGGATTAGGGAACAGAACCAAAATGTGTTTAAAAGAAATATAGTCCAACAGAGTGGACATCAGTGATTTCTTAACCTCTTCACTACCAAGGATCTCATGCTGAAACATTTTGCTTGCCAAAAAAGTAGTGATTGCTTTCATTTTTACATTATTAGGGATGGGTTACATGCCATCCTTGAACCCATCACTGGGGTCAAGGTGCTCATCATGCATTGACTGGCTGGGCCTGAGTCACAAGCCTAATCATGAGCCTTAGGTAGGGCCATTCTCACCTATAACACAACCTGATAATGGCAGTGCCAGCATCTCCATATAGAAAGGAAGTTAAAGAAGATAGCCATTTATGCATTGTGAAACATCCATTGTCCACATTAAAGAATTTTAAGTCCTGAAAGCTGTAATGTAACAGTAGACCCACACCTATAAAATGGGGATCTATTTAAAGGAAACTATTTAACTTTAGAGGACACAAGATTCAATCAAGGAGAATGCTTGTGTAGTCTATACCCTGAGGAAATGTAAGTGCTCTTTTAGTGAAACATCCACTTAAAGACAGCCCAGAACCAAGCCTTATATACTCATCCTAATGTTCCTGGGAACTGGATTTCCCCTCTGGGCAACTGATTGCACCTGGACTTGAGTTTCCAAGGTTTGGGTCTTGTCCAGGAGTCTAAATATTGATTCTGGTATAGCTGGTCCCTACCTCCTAACCCTCTCAATCCCCAGGCTCTCCAAACAAGCCTGTTAATATGGGTAGCTGTGGCATGTCAAGGCAACATTGGTAACATTCTATCCCATTCTTTTCTAACCTCCTTGGTTAAAGGACATATGACTTACAACTGAAACGCCTAAGGTTCTAGGTCCTCTCTGGCTTGATCCTGGACATCAGTCAGTAGCTGAATAGCCCAGGAATAACAAACAGTGTTGAATCTTCCCTGTGTGTCCTATGTCGGCTTCACTACAGGGATTTATGCTTTGAATGCTTCATCTCTCGCTATCAGAGAATAGAGATTTAACTGTTGGAAGGCTCTTGTCATAGCAGATGCTGCAGAGGTGGGATAGTTCCAAGACTTCAAGGATGCAGAAGCAACGCTCCACTGGCCAGCTCCAAGATCACTCCTTCAGAAACCCTCTTGACACCTCATCTTTAGGATGACTTCGGCTTCCTGAGTTTGTCTACATGGTTTCCTTATTCTTCCTTATATTTAGCTCGTAGCTACCACAGACAACATTTGCTCAACACAAGATTCCTCAAACTATTTAATATTTGCCCATCATGAAATCTTTAGAATGTTTTTGTCAGTGTTATATGTGTTTATCTGACAAAGATATTCTATTATTTTTTATTTTTTCATTTGAGTTGGAGTCTCACTCTGTCACCCAGGCTGGAGGGCAGTGGCACGCTCTCTGCCACTGCAGCCTCAACCTGCTGGGCTCAGGCGATCCTTACGCCTCAGCCTTCCAAGTAACTGGAACTACAGGCATGTGCCACCATGCCCGGCTAATTTTTTGATTTATTGCAGAGATGAGGTCTCGCCAAGTTGTCCAGGCTGGTCTTGAACCTGCGGGCTCAGGCAATCCTCTCACCTCGGCCTCCTAAAGTGCTGGGATTCAAGCATGAGCCATCATGCCTGGCCTCTGACAAAGAAATTCTAAAGCATGATCAGTACACACATCTAAGACATCTTGTGAATCTAAAATAAAAACACATCCATCATGACAGCAATAAGGCACATCTGGAAGATAAGTAATCCATAATACATTATCTTGTATCATTGAAAGTCCAAGGGTCTTGATCCATGGAGAATCACAGGTCAAGGGGTTGGCCTAAGAAATTAGATTGGACACAAAAGATAGCAACTTGTATTATTTTTTATTTTTTCATTTGAGTTGGAGTCGCAACTCCCCAGCATGCACTATATCTTTCTTTAAGGCCCTAGGTTTGACCCCTGATATGCTAAGTAGATCCACAGAGATAAAGAGCCTCTTTTTGTTCCATCCAAATAGACTGAACCCCTGGCCCAGGCTAGTCACCTCACTTACTTTTGTTTAAGAAAGAAAAGACAGATTATGCCCGGAGAATTTAGGGCTTATCATGGGCCTTTTTTCTTTTTTTGTATTTTTGCCACCTTTATTCAATCCCCTCTCTGGTATAATTACCAGTGTAATTGTACTCTGGTTTTCCTCTAAAGTCAGGGGTCAGCAAACCACAGGCCATGGGCCCAATCCAGCCTACCCACCTGTTTTTATAAATAAAATTGTATTGGAATGCAGTCATGCTCATTCTCATGCTACTATAGCAGGGTTGCAACAGAGACCCGTGTTCTGCTAAGGTTAAGATATTTACTGTCCGGTTCCTTACCGGAGAAGTTTGCCCACTTCTGCTCTAGGGGATGCAGGCCTTACTGACTCTCAGTCCTTGTGAATTAGAACTAGCCTGTGGTTAGTTCTTGTTTGTTTGAGGTGGTTTATCTGTCACTTGGCAACCAACTGAGTCCTACCTGACACAAGATTGGCCCAGCACAAATCACCCTTTCTGCTGGCATGACTTGTAACACAGGCCCAAAGAAATGGTTCAGGGTTATTCCTATCATAGATGGACAGGAATTATATTCCTTTAACCAGAAGCTGCAACTTGTTTTCTGTCAACAGGATCGAATATTTGAAATAGGGAGTTTTCAAGAATACTCCAGGATACAGTCACCATCTTGTGATGCCAAATTGATCAGTATACTCACAGTGTATATTTGGTGAGAGAACAATAATGCTGTGGACTAACAGGCTTAGCTAGATGGAAGCTTGCTTTCTCCACCTCTCCGGGTGTAGACTGTGTCACAACAACCAATCAACATCATAGAATGATTTGTTAGTCCCAGGCTTAGCATTTAGTGTTTCATATGTGTTACGTCATATGAAACCCACGATCCTATAAGGTAGAAATTATTGTTGCTCTGGTTTACAAATAAAGAAGCCAAATATCTGAGATATGAAAGAATTTCGGAAGTTCACGTGGCCAGTAAGTGTTAAGAGGAAATTCCAAATGCAAGTTCTAAAGCCCATGCTTTACAATTAAGACAACAAACTCTGAAGAAGCAGCAACTCCTCTATACTTCCAGCAGAAGCCCTGGGTGGGCTCTCATTACTCTGGTGTGGATCACACGCCATCCTTGAACCCATCACTGGGGTCCAGGTGCACACAGTGCATTGACTGGCTGGGCCTGGGTCACGTGCCCAATCATGGGCCTGAGGTAACACAGCCTGACAGTGGCAGTGCCAGCATCTCCATGTAGAAAGGGTTGGGACTTGGCTGGGTGTGGTGGCTCACACCTATAATCCCAGCACTTTGGGAGGTCGAGACGAGAGAATTGCCTGAGTCCAGAGGTTCGAGACCAGCCTGGGCAACTTGGTGAGACCTCATCTCTACAATAAATAATAATGAAAAAAAGATTAGCCAGGCATGGTGGCACATTCCTGTAGTTCCAGCTACTTGGAAGGTTGAGGCTTGGAAAGATCACTTGAACCCAGCAGGTCAAGGCTGCGGTGGCCGTAAGTGTGCCACTGCATTCCATCCTGGGTGACAGAGAGAGACTCAAAAAAAAAAAAATGATGTAAGTAATGTTTTATGATGTTACATATATATATATACTTATATATATAATAGTTGAAAATGCATTTAACATGATACTGGTTTTTTGTTGTTATTGTTTTGTTTTGATGATGCTATTTTTAAAATACATGCCTGGCTGGGCATAGTGACTCACGCCTGTAATCTCAGCACTTTGAGTGGTGGAGCTGAGAGGATTGCCTGAGTCCAGGGGTTCAAGACCAGCCTGGGCAACTTGGCAAGAACTTGTCTCTACAATAAATAAAAAAACTTAGCCAGGCGTGGTAGCACACACCTGTGGTTCCAGGTGCTTGGAAGGCTGATGTAGAAGGATCACCTGAGCCCAGCAGGTTGAGGCTGTGGTGGCCGTGAGCATGTTACTGCACTCTGGCCTGGCAACAGAGTGAGACCCCAACTCAAAAAAATAAATAAATAGATGAAATGAAATAAAATAAAAACCTGCACAGAAGACTTCTGGTTCCAAAATGGTGGCATAGAATCATGCTGGTTTCATCTCCCGACCTCCTTAACAGAAAACAAAAAAACAAATATACAGTATCTAGATGATCACCAGCAATATCCCAGAACTCAGATATGAGGATGAGACATTTCCTGGGGCTACAGAGAAGTGAACACATTCTGAGAAGATGGTCAGGAAATCATACTTCCATATCCACAATACCCCTCCTACCAATCTACCTAGTACCAAATGCACAGAAAATTTCCCACTACTCACAATTTCTACACTGGAAAAAGTGAGATCAAGGTGGACAGCCAGCTTCCCCACTATCTTGAGTTCCCTGGCAGGAGACCTGTTCCTGCCTCACCTACAGGAAGCACTGGGAGTGCCTGAAAGGAGAAATATCCCTGAAGACAGCCAGAGTCCAAGGAGGAAGGCAGGACTACCATCCACAGCCCTGAAAACTCAGCTCTGTAACCTGCCAAAGGAGACACCATGTCAGCGGGGCTGTGTGGTGGCACCACGCTGTAGGAGGTTTGTTCCACAGGTCTCCTAGGCACAAACCCCCTGTAGGCTCTCCCCCATTCAGGGCAAGCAGCACTCTGATCATTTGCCAGAACTGAGGCAAACCTGGGGGTTAGAATGCCATATAGTGTCAAAGAGGAGGCAGCAATCTAGCAGGAAAAAAAGAAAGAAAATTAACAGGTAAATTACAGAGATTCTATAAGCAAACACAACCTTCAAACCAAAAAAGTCAGACAGAGACTGGAATAAATAATATTTCTTCTCTTTTCTTTTTTTGAGTCAGAGTCTCACTCTGTCGCACAGGCTGGAGTGCAGTGGCATGCTCACGGCCACCGCAGCCTCGAACTGCTGGGTTCAGGTGATCATTCTGCCTCAGCCTTACAAGTAGCTAGAACTACAGGCGTGTGCTACCACACCTGGCTAATTTTTTTATTTATTGTAGAGACAAGGTCTCATCAAGTTGCCCAGGCTGGTCTCGAACCCCTGGACTCGGCAATCCTCTCGCCTTGGCCTCCCCAAAGCGCTGGGATTACAGGCTGAGCCACTGAGCCTGGCCAATAACTAATATTTCAGTGCAAAGACATAGATGTACCTCCACAAGAAATAACAGCAATCAGGGAGCCATTATCTTCTTAAACAGACAAAGCAAAAGAACCAGGGAATGACCCTAATGAGGGAGTGATATGTGAACTCCCTAACTAGGAATTCAAAACAGAAGTTTTAAGGAAACTTAGTGAACTTCAAGATAACACAGCAAAGCAATTCAGAAGTTTATCAGAGAAATTTAAAAAAGAGATTGACAGTTTAAAAAAAAATCAAACAAATCTTAGAACTGAGAAATACATTTGCTGAACTGAAGAAGTCATTCAAGGCTCTCAACAGCAGAATGGATCAAGTAGAGGGAAGATCAATGAGCTCAAAGACAGGAAATACACAATCAGATGGTAAAAAAGAAAAAAGAATAAAAATAGGCTGGGTGTGGTGGCTCACGCCTATAATCTCAGCACTTTGGGAGGTTGAGGCAAGAGGATTACTTTAGTCCAAGACTTTGAGAACAGCCTAGGCAACATGGCAAGACTTCGTCTCTACAAAAAAACCAAAAACATTAGCCAGGCATGGTGGCACATGTCTGTAGTCCCAGCTACAGGGGAGGCAGAGGCAGAAAGATTTCCTTAGCCCAGGAGGTCGAGGCTGTGGTGAATTGTGATCATACTACTGCACCCCAGCCTGGGCAACAGAGTGAGATTTAAACTCTTAAAATAAAATAAATAACAAAATAAAGCAAAATTGATCATCTATAACAGATAGAAAATTAGGCCAAATACAGTGGCTCACAACTGTAATCTTTGGCTGGGCATGGTGGCTCAAGCCTGTAATCCCAGCACTTTGGGAGGCTGAGGCAAAAGGATTGCCTGAGCTCAGGGGTTCGAGACCAGCCTGGGAAACTTGGTAAGACCTCATCTCTACAGGAAATCAAAAAAATAAGCAGGGCATGGTAGCACGCACCTGTAGTTCCAGCTACTTGGAAGGCTGAGGCAGAAGGATCGCCTGAGTCCAGAAGGTCAAGACTGTGGTGGCCATGAGCGTGCCACTGCACTCCAACCTGGGTGACAAAGTGAGTCTCTGACTCAGAAAAAAAAAAAAAAAGCCAGGCTTGGTGGCTCAGCCTGTAATCCCAGCACTTTGGGAGGCTGAGGTGAGTGGATTGCCTGAGCCCACGGGTTCGAGACCCGCCTGGGCAACTTGGCGAGACCTCATCTCGACAATAAATCAAAAAATTAGCCAGGCGTGGTAGCGCACGCCTGTAGTTCCAGCTACTTGGAAGGCTGAGGCGGAAGGATCACTGGAGCCCAGCAGGTCTAGGCTGCGGTGGCCTGGAGCGGCCACTGCACTCTAGTATGGGTGACAGAGTGAGACTCCAACTCAAAAAAAAAAGAAAGAGATATCAGCAAGAAGATAAAACATTTATATAAATGTCTATGCACCCAACACCAGAGCACCCAAGTATGTAAAGTGAACATTAATAGATCTCAAGGGAGAGACAGACTACAATACACAATAGTAAGGGACATCACACCCCACTCTCAATAATGGACAGAGCATCCAGACAGAAAATCAACAAAGAAAAATTACACACCAAATAGGCCTAAACTGGCATTTACTGAACATGTCACCCAACTGCTGCAGAATACACATTATTTTCTTCATCAGCATAAGAAACAGTCTGCAAGCCGGGCTCAGTGGCTCAGCCTGTAATCCCACGCCTTGGGAGGCTGAGGTGAGTGGATTGCCTGAGCCCGCGGGTTCGAGACCCGCCTGGGCAGGTGAAACCTCATCTCTACAATAAATCAGAAAAATTAGCCGGGCGTGGTAGCACACGCCTGTAGTTCCGGCTACTCGGAAGGCTGAGGTGGAAGGATCGCCGGAGCCCAGCAGGTCGAGGCTGCGGTGGCCGGAAGCAGCCACTGCACTCCAGTCTGGGCGACGGAGTGAGACGCCAACTCAAAAAAAAAA
>CAUYQG010022008.1:0-16182 GCA_963574415.1 Tarsius wallacei
GTGATGGGATTAATGGTGATAAATATCTGTCTGGGGATGGGGAGACACCTCTTATCATCAAGGGTGC
This sequence comes from Tarsius wallacei, assembly GCA_963574415.1. NCBI lineage: Eukaryota > Metazoa > Chordata > Mammalia > Primates > Tarsiidae > Tarsius > Tarsius wallacei. The sequence continues at coordinate 68 of CAUYQG010022008.1, forward strand.
CTGAATGAAGCATTTTTGTATGCCTAACCCCTAACTGTACCCCATAATACCATAATTTAAAAAAATTAAAAAAAAAAAAATAGCCAGGTGTGGTAGCACACACCTGTAGTTCCAGCTACTTGGAAGACTGGAGCGAAAGGATTTCCTGAGCCCAGCAGGTCGACACTGGGGTGGCCATGAGTGTGCCACTGCATTCCAGCCTAGGCAACGGAGTGAGATTCTAACTCAAAAAAAAAGATGGAAAGCAACACACATATTGGGATGGGGGGCATAAGTGCCAGAACAACATCTAAAACTAATTGCAAGTCCTATAGCAACCCACATGCAGGAGAGACATGCAGTCCCACATATGTGTCATTCGGTAGGTTCATGGAGGCATGTGGAGTGTGTGGCAGTTAAGTCCACATGCAAAATTAAAATATACACCCTCTATCTGATCTCAAACCAGGTAAAGTGGGGACCAAAGGGAGGCCCAAACTTTACCTGTACGATGACCACTTGTATATCTAAATTCTGAATTGTACCCCACATCTTTAAAAATAAAAATAAACAAACAAATAAATCAATAAAATATACACCCTTTCCATTTTTTTATGTGTTTTCTTCCTCCTACTCACTTGTTAATCAAATGGCATCCAATGTGCAGAAACAACAGTCAAAGAGTTAAAGATTCAGTTCAGAGTATTTTTAAAAGTATGGAGAAACATAAAGGTACAAATAAAAGTCTCCCAGCCTCTAAAAGTCTTTCTATCTCCAGAAGTGACCACTGTTTCATATGTACATTCCCAAAAGCACATAGTTTATGTAGACCTCACCTGATTTATATGAATAAAATCATGCTCTCGATACTGTTCTGAAATTTGCAAATACATGTCTTGAATTTCAGGCATCATCAGCACACATAGATCTATCTAAATCTGTTTAAATACTAGACAATATTTCATTGGATGAATATAGTAACTTTTATTTGTTCAGTTGTATATTAAGTATTTTAAGCTGTTTCTAAATTTTTTATATTCAAATAATACTGAAGTAAATATTTCTACATATTTTCTTGATATATTATAAGAGTTTGTCAGTAGAGGGAGAATTACAGGGTAAAAAAATATGCACATAAAAAAATTAATTCAGAGTAGAATCAACTGTCAGCTTAAATGAAGCAAATCCCTCATATATTTGTGAGATAAAAATCTTTTGACTTGACTTTTTAACAATGACCAAAGTAATATAGACACATGGACCCATGGGTATGTACAGAGAGTAGAAAGAAGTTGCAACGGCATTGCTTTTTGCTTATCTTTTTATTATTACAGAATTTTACATATTGATTCCAGTATTTTTTGGAATTATGTAGATTTATAACACTCCTCCAAATATTTAGATGTAGAAAATAATTAATATGAATGTTACAAAGGTATGACATATTTTTAAAGTGTGCAAAAATTGACTACATATTACTGAACACTGCTATACCCTAATAGCTTTTCCACAAAATACCTAAAACATAATGCAAGTAAAAATAAATGTAGAGATTGACACTGTTAGCTTGTGGCATACAACCTTTTTTTTTTTTTTTTTTGCCTAGAATTATCAACCTGAAGGCATGATAGGCAACATATCTGAGATAAGAAGTCATGTGGTGATCAAAAAAGTCACTGAACTTAGTAAAATATCCTCTTTTTTGTGTTCCACGGTATTTACATTCTGAAGCTACACAGTAATAATTAATTTCCATTCCCTTTAATGCACCTTCTTGGGCCTTACTCAGTCTATAGTCCTGGTAAAAAAGGCCCAATGGAACTTTCTGAGCAGCAAACCAAGGTGAAACATGTACTATATTCCCAAGTGTTTAGTACACAATGCATGATTTTGTGAACCTCTCACCTATAGTGTGCGAGCAAGTCTCTGAAAATAAAGTGTGAAATTCAAACACCTTTGTCCTTAAAACAAGTACAGTCTGCCAAAAATGCTCTCTTCTGTGAACTTTTGGCATCGCCAGAACAGAACGCAACATCCTCTGCTTTCAACTGCTTAAGACATGAAAATAGATCCAAAAAGAAGAAGTCAGGTAAATTGTTTAGGCCAATGACCTAACACTCTCCTTGGCATAAAAAGAGTCATTCTTTAGTCTTCCAAAAAATATAGCTAATTGGAAAGGCAATAAATTCATTATTCTACAACACAGTGACTAACTCAGATTTTTTTTAAAAGCCTTCAATACTTAAAAACCTATTTTCTCATCCTTTAATTTTCAAGGCCAGCATATAAAGGCAAGTCAGAAACCATCCTTCTGAAACCCTTTCTGAAAAATTACCACTCACTTATTTAAATTTTATTTTATTTAAACACACATTCAACCAGAAACCAAAAAAAGGCAAATCATCCCCAAATATCTCTGTTTTTCAATTGAGTAGGATGACTATTTTTATCATAATTTACAGTAGGTATATAAAGATATGCAAGAATATTCATCTGATAGCTTCCTGAAGATAATTAGGAAATGACAGCATCTCGGTGTAAAAAAGTTTTAAGATGTTGGAGAAAAAAGAGAGAGAGAGAGAGGAAGAGAATCTTTTCCCACGAGCTTACTGGGTTCTGAATTGAGCTGGAAGTGCTAGGATGACTCCAGAGTCAGTCAGTGACATATGCACCAGGTGCCTTCTATACAATGAAACCCTGGTGGGTACTGGGGATGAAATGCCCAGTGAGTTTATAATCTGGTGAGGAACTAAAAGACAATTACATAAATAAATGTTACAACACAGAACAGGGCAGGTACTATAAGAGAGGCGCAAGTCAATCACTCAAGATGAACATTTGTGTCTTCAAATGATAGGACTCCAATTCTCCCTAATAGTCTCTCTCTTCATTCAAGCATTCATTCATTCATTTAAAAAAACACACACACTTATTACCCAGCTCAGCACTAGGGAAAACAGATACAGCAAGAAGCAGAAGAGACAGAGGCCTTGCCCTCCTGAAATCTTTCTTTCTGTGGAAGAGAGAGCATTAAATGATGGCACAGTAAGAGAAATAATAAAGATACTAATAACGATCACAACTGACATTTGTTCAGTGCTTACTATATGTCAGGGATGTAAAATGCTTGATGCGTATTATCTCGATAATCCTCATGGCAACATTATGATGCAGGGAAGCACTGAATTTAAATTGATATGGGTCTGTGGCATCAGATCGCCTGGATTTGAGTCCTGACACCATCACTTGGTTAGCTATGCAATCTTGGGCAAGTTACTTGACCTCTAAGTGCCTCTGCTTTTCCATTGGTAAAATGGAATTAAAACCATTTAAATGGTTTAATTTCAGACACCACTAAAGGTAAAACAACCTAATTTTGGATATGCTAGGGAAAAGGTATCTCAGACTACACTAAATAGGGTAACAATAAGAAGTACAATATTCATTCCATCTGGTTGCTGTGATGATTAAAGGAACATATAGAGCACAAAGAAAAGTACCTGGAAGAAAAGTATCTAATGTATATTAATTTCATAATATTTTAATTAATTTAATAATTACATATTTTCGATATTATCCCCTCCCTCCTTTCAACAGGTTCTTGCTCTGTGGTCCAGGCTGCAGTACAGTGGCTATTCACAGCCACGTTCACAGTCACTGCAGTCTCGAACTCTTGGCCTCAAGCCATCCTCCTGCCTCAGACTCCTGAATAGCTGGGGCTACAGAACACACCACCACACCCAGAAGAATTATCTCCATTTTTTTTTTAAAAAGGGAAACACGTGTAAAACAATCCTAAGTGATATATATTTTTTACAATTCAGGGCTATGAAATTTTGTATTAGAAGAGTTATCTAGCGTAGAGTTCAAAAAAGGAATTCTTATACACAATAATCTTCCAGTTATAAACTGAAGAATGAGCAAGAGAAATTATCTAGATAAAAGCAAGGAGAGCAGTATGTCAGGCAGAGGGGAGTGTGTACAAAAGCCCATTGGCATGAAGATGAGAGAGAAGCCAATACAATTACAACTATGGAAAAGAGAACAAGTCGAGAGCAACTCTGGAGAAGTGGCCACAAGCATGGCCCTGTGTTCCCTCAGAAATCACCCAGAGAAAGCATCATCTCTAGCCTCACAGGAGTGAGAAGCCTTGAAGGATAGACAAGCTAGGTCTGCACTGCTTAAGGACTAGAGAGGAAGATTTCCTCAAAGGCTACTGTGGTAATTCAGGAATGACAATCTAAGATGCTGGTTTGAGACTAGAGCAGAAGTTCTCAACCGTGGTGCAACTGATATTTCTGGTTGGACAGTTCTTTTTGGTGGGGGCTGTCCTGTGCATTGTAGAATGTTTAGCAGCCTCCCTGGAATCTACCCTGGCAACTCCCCAGTTGTAACCACCGAAAATGTCTACAGACATTGCTAAATCCCCTGTGGACCACAATCATCCCTAGTTGGGAACCACTGGACAAGAGTTTTCTCAGGGGAGTTGGAGAGCAAGAAATAGATTCTGGAAACACTAAAGAAAAAAATCAACCAGGCTTGCTGATGAATTAGATATGGGATAAGGGAGAGAACATAAGAACACAATCCTATCCAGGGTTTCTGACTGTACAACTGAATAGGTGGTGATGCCATGCACTAAAATAGAAAACACTGGAACCAGACCAAACTTGAAGAGCAAATCACGAGTTCAGTTTGGGGCCTGCAGAATATGAGCTATCATCATGATATCCAAGAGGTCCTGATGTCAGAAGCTTACTTGGATATTCAAACTAAACCTCAGAAAGAAAATCTGGTGACAGGGTGAAATACTTGAGAGTCATCAGCTTAGAGATAATAATAGAGTGTTTCTATGCAAAAAGTTTCACTTTAAAAAATACTTAAATTGCATCATCTCATTGTTGGACACCAGAACATCTCTACCATAAAATCATGATAGCCCCTCAACACTGTAAGATATAATGTCCTGTAAAATTATTTCAGTATTTTCAACCAAACAGATCTCCAAGTACACAAGCACAACCAGAGTGTACTTATGCTGGAGAGATAGAGTTAAGCGAAATGTAACGTAAAAGTATGCATGGCTCACCTCAATCAAGGATGCTTTTTTAAAGGCTTAATTTGCAAAGCAAAGTCAAAAATGAAGATCAAGAGTGACTTAGGAGTGAGGGGAGTCTACTTGTCTTTTTGCAGAAATCAGTGATCTCCTATCCCAGCATCTTGAATTATATTCTGATTGCAACTACCTCTACTGAGACCCAAGCATTTCTCATCAGAGTGCGGATTCACTTGATTTCTTCTCTAGTGGTATATGATAAACACAAGAAAGTTCAATTCTTAATCACTTCAGGTCTCTAGAATTTTTGAAGACAGAGTCCATGACCTTGGGGATTGCTTGCTGAAAGAAAAAAAATCCTAGTTCAGTTCTATTATTTAGCTCTCATAGTCTTAACCTTGACTCACAGTTTCCCTCACTGCCAAAGGAACCAAAAAGAACATCTACAGCTCCTGAGTGCCTCTCTTCCAAAGATTTTCCTTGGCCAGTACTACAACAAGGTCCAATTAGCTCCTCATATGACAGTAAATGTGTGTGCTCCTGTGATTTTCCAAGAAATTCTCCTTTCACTTAAGAACATGTTTGCAATATTGCAGGTGACATTATTTTGCACATGAATCCTTACCACTTTTCCTATATAATATCTATGGATAATTCCAGATTAAATACAAACTAAATATAAATATAGGAAGAAAATGACATTTGATAGGATCCACTTTGGAAAGCATGATTCATTTCCTCATTATGTGGGTAAGTGTACCTTGCAGAAATTTGAACTACTTAGACTTTAAAACGATAGCCATTTTTCATTATCTGTATATTAGTATGGATAACACAAAATAGGACTTGACTATCTATGTGAGACCTTCATTAAAGTCACAAGCAACCCGAATATCAGGAAGAAAAAAAAGTAGATACTACCACAAGCATGGGATCAGAAAACATGTGCTCATATTGAGGAGGAAAGTGGTTCTTACATTTATTCCTGATATTTTAAAATGTACTTTTGTTTCTGGCTCTTTTGCTATACTAGAAGCACTCATGATAAGAATCCTGAAAAGGCTAACAGGATAATCTTGATTGGCTAAAAGAGCCAATATAGCCCTTTGTGGAGAAGAGTGGATAGGATAGATTACCCTAGAGAGTATTCCCATTTCATTAATTCACTTATTCATTCAAATAGTTCTTGAAAGCCAACTGAATGACAGTCATAAGGTGTTCAAGGATGACTAAGACATGATAAAAAATGTTACAGTCTAGTAAAAGGAGATGAACAGATAAGACTTTCTTCTAGATTGCAGATTGGCTATTGACCTTCTTTATTTTCATGTTACTCAGGTACCTCAAACACAAAACTGAGATCTTCATCTTTCTGAAAGCTTAACTCTCCCCAGTGAAGCCTATTCTTGTTAAATGGCACCACCCACTGTCCACATCAGAACACTGGGCAGCATCTTTTACCTCGTCTAACATAGATATCCAGTAACTTTCAAATTCTCTTATCCTTCCTAAGAATTTTTAGAATTCATTAATTTCCATTTGTGCTACCATCTACTCTAAGCTACCATCATCCTTTCTGAACTACCCCAAAAAGCTTCGAACTCCTTTCTTTGTCAACTCATTTCAGTGGCCCCTTCTAATCTTTTCTCCTCACTACAATCAGATCTTTCTATGGTGTCATCTTCCCAAGTCTCTTTCCAACTCAGAAACGTACAGGTCTTCCAATTGCCTTTAGCATAAGCTCCACACTCATCAATCTGTTTCAAAGACCTTGTATGAACTGCGTGTATGAACTAGTCCACAACCTGAACTGACACACTAGCCATAATCAGAAAGACCCATCAGCTCCTCTCTCACTCTCCTTTCCAGGGCCTCTCCTGCTGATATCATTCCCCTTTACTCCTTTGCCCTTTCCAAAATAAGACGTATTCATCCCTGAAATATTCCCTCAGCGGTCACTTCCTCTGGAGTCTGAGTCACATGACCTCCTAACATGCTCTGTGGCATCCTGCCCCTCCTGATTACAGTACCAACAACAGGAGGTTCAAATTGTTTGATTTTTTTCCTGACTATAGTAGAGACTGGACTTCCAGATAACAGGAACCATAGCTCAGGGTAACGTGATGCTATAAAAAATAAATTATGAACAATTTTTTTAACCTCAAATCATATCCAGGAAGGTTTCATTGGATAAGTGGTCCTTCGGACAAGGCACTAAATATGAGAGTTTTCAGAGATACTAGCAATAGTAAGCTGGGTGTCTTGGAACAAAAGGAGCACATGAGGAAAATGACAAGATGTTAAGCCATATGGCATTTTATGAGGCACATGAAGGTGGCTTGAAAATGGGAGTTGTGGAGAGAAGCAAAGGGTGAGGCTGGAGAGTTCTGCAAGGATCAGACCATGGATTTCCTTTAAATCTCATCCAATGAATTTGGTCTTTATATTTAGAAAATGAGTAGTCTTGAAAGGATTATAAACAACAGAGAGACCTGCCTTCAGTAAGATTACTCTGGATTCAATGAGGAACATAACTACAGGGAAGTGGAGGAGAGAGAATGACCAGGACACTATGCAGCCTTTTGGTCAGGAGATCATTGGGCCTGAACTAGGCAGAAGCAGACATGCTGGAGCAGAATACCTGTACAGGGGAACCTTTAAGCCCTGGACTTAGAAGAACTGGCACAGAGAGAGCTCAGAGAAAGACAGAAAAAATTCAAGATGGATTTCTAAAGTGTATCAAAAGTCAAAGGAGTAGCAGGAAAATAGGAGCCATAAAAGCAGCTTAAAGGTGGAAGAAAGTTGTTACAAAGCTTAAGGAAGAGAGATTTTCTTAAAGAAGAAAGTTGTCCACAAAGTCAAAAGATGAGGAAAAGAGAGACCACTGGGTGTTGGCGATTAAGTGGTCACTTCCAGAAGAATTTCCTTGAATGGAGAGGATGGGAAACAGTGGAAGTGTTCAGCATACATTGTTGTTTTGAGAATCCTGGCTGTGATGGAAAGGAAACAAATAGCTAGAAGGGAACACAGGGTGAAGAGAGATTGTTTTAATGATGGGAAAGGTTGAGCCAGCTTATGTACTGGCATGAAAGGATACAGAGAGAAATTATCAAGGACCACTGGACAAGACCTGTCCTCCATGTGGACAATCACAGGTTGAGTTCGAGGGCAAAAATTTGGAACACAGAGTGAAAAAATATGTTCAAAATATTCATACCCTTAACCTAGTCAAATTTAAAGGCAAGAAAAATTAAATATGATTATAATAATAAAACTCTACTGATAACAGATGGTAATTATTATCAAGCAACACAACCATACCTCTATGCATTTTATTGCTACATGTTTTATTTGTTACAATCTTTAAGTGTGTTTTCTAGCCACTGAAATTATGCAGTTTATTGAAACCACCTGTAAAATAAATTATGCTATAAGATATTGCTTAATTTGATATAACAAAGAAATAGCATGAAAAACAAAAGCAGCAGAGGTAACATGGATAAAAGTGTTTAAGATTCCCAACCACACATACTTCCTATCATAAACACACATCTGGGAAAAATATAAAATGTATTTTTAAATATTAAAATAAGCGATTCCATTTTTAGCTGGTAAATTTAAAATCCAAACCTAACACACACAACTGCCATTTTCTAAAAAGAGTCCATGTGATTTATTCATTCAATCAATTTTTCACTCATCAGTCATTTATTGATCATCTACTGAATGCTCTGTATACACCCCTGCACCTAGAGGAAGGAGGAAGACTTCAAAAAGAAAGTTTCTGTCATTAAATAATGCACTGTACTACATTATTGGGGAAAAAAATCAAACGTGTGTCCAGTATCCAGAGAAAAACCACAGAGAAACAAGGAGAGGAGTAAAAAGCATATCTGTCCGCATATCTGTCAAAGATTTGGGAAGCAGTGGTTTCAGACAGAAAAGGATTCTTAACAGGTTGTTTGCTGGCCAACTACGTGCATCCATTTACACGCAGTAAAAACTGGCTGACAGGAACGTAAAGGGGCATATTGGTAAGGAGGAGGGTTGGAGACAAATACACATGAGCCCAGATGAGAGACATTCTACTTTGGTCACTTGAATCACTAATCACATTTTAGAGCAGCCATTTAATTTTAATTTTTCTTCACTGATATTAAATGAAAATGTTAACAAGTTACCAATTAGGTAACATAAAAGCATTACTGGGTATAACCTCCCTAACTACTAAATGTTTAAAAGATAACATTTGAAATTATGTTAACAATTTCTTCAAGTCATACTGCGGAAATATGAAATCATGGAAAAATTCTCCCTGAGCCAAAAGACAGTAAATTATAACATAGGAGGGACTTTTCATCCCATTATCTCACTATACAAGATTTATATATTCTTTTCCTATTTTATGCCTGTTCTTCATATTTGAACCTAAACAATCTGATTATCTGACATCAATTTTTCTTTCTTCTCAACCCTTATTTTAGATAATTTCAATATTCATGTGAATAACTCTGTAATTTCTACCTCCCTTTACCTGGGCCCCCTTTCATTTTTGCTTCCATAAATATACACTAATGAACAATACTCCCATTATACATCTACTCATTCATACTAATGACCTTGTCATCTTGAAGTACAGACTTTCAGATTTATCTGCTTTGGTTTCCCATCTGCCCAAATTAAAATCACCACCTCCTTCCATGGCATCTCCCTCATTCATAAGAACATAAATGCCATAAGAAGCCAGATCAAAAATTGAAGTTATAACATCAAACAATCTTTTACTGGGGAGTGCTTTAGTGACTCTTCATGAAATTAAAGTGGTGGCAAAATATGAGATACATACAAAAACATTCCTTTATTTCATGATAGACCTGCTGACCAGAACATGAATCTTCCTAGGCTTAATCCTATAGCATGAGCTCATACCTCCCTCTTTCAACCTATCAGTACTACTAAATTTCAGAACACATTGCACCCACCCCTACCCTGTCTTTTACTTAAGGAATAAAATGTGGGAGGTTGTTTACTATATTGAGAATATATAGTATTTCTTATTAAATGTATGCCTTATTATTAACTACAAGGTTTTAACTGCACTGCTAATGAAGAAATTGCAAATTCCAGGTAAAATGGTGCTTTCCAATTTCTCTTAACAGAATTTTCTCTTATTTAACTTAACCCGACAGTCATACAACTAACTCACAATTCAACCAATCTGAGGGGATTGTGTTTTTTAGTCACGTTCAGTAAGATTTAAAAAACAAAACAAAAAATAGGTAGCAAATACCACCAAGAATTTTCTCTTTGCCAATCTTGGATTAGGAAGTGTTCTTCCCATGTTAAAATCACCTGATGATCTTTGCTCTAGTTATGCATTTTAACTTCTCTGACCATTTCTCAAAATCCTTAGGTTTTGATTTCTTTTAGCTTCCATTTTTATTCCAGCCAAAAAATTTCCACCAGATATTCTACTACTTTCTCCTTTTCTCTATTATTTTCCTTACTTTTTTTTTCTGATTTCCAATGTTTCTGCCTACTTAAAGGTCACCATTAAGGCAGCCAAAAAATGACATGGAATCAAACCCAAGAAAGCATACACTCTACCAATTTTTCTCTTGAGCTTTCAACCATCATTTGCAGAAGCACTATGTACCACCCTGCAGTGTGCCTCGGGGCACTGGTGGGAAAACCACTGTCCATGTCTCTGCTTCAGGGTGATGACCTTCCCATGGAGTGGGCACTGATCAGGCTCTTCTCTGGCATCTCAAACTACATTAAATACTGGTCCTTCCTTAATCCAAATTGTTCCTTTGGCCTCTTGTTACTTTTTCCCATTCTTCTCTATCCCCTTTGAGTGATTCACAGTGATTTATTCTAGGTTGTCAGTGGCTGACCACAAACTGAATCCAGCAGGGTGTGGGGACCAGGCAAAGAGGTACAAGGAGTCTTACTGAAAGTGACCACACAAGAGCTGCAGTGCCAGTATCCCTGCAACGACACCATTCTGCTAACATACAAGATAGAGTTACAATACATTGGGGAATTGAAGCTTCATGCACATAATATACAACATTGCTATGTTTCCTAAACATATAGGAGAAACTTTACTGAAGTGTTGAATTTATTAAAGACTAATACCTTCGTGTCCTCCAGTTACACAGAATACATTTCGAAGAAAGCTTCCTTTTCCCTTTTTCCAGAGATGTCAATATTACCCCAGGCAGTGCCAGCATTTTTTAAGGATGCAGAAGGAAAGTAGGAAGCTCTAATATGGACCCGCCAAGTTATTAAAATATTGTTATGCTTCTTCACCTGTTTTGAAGTACCCAACTAGTGCAATGGCTTATTGGGCTTCTAAGACCCTGCTGCAGCACTGGCCTAGGTTCTGATGAGTGATTTAAATCTTTTAAATAGCACTCCTGGATGAAAATGATCCATTTTGCAATTAGAAAACAAACTTCTGAAATTCCTTTTTCCCACATCTCATCTATTCTTCCCACTATGTCTTCTTGCTTTGATGTTGCCCATGTGAAGGGCCTCCTCTCTAGAAGTTTCCTTAATTCAAACTATTTTCCACCAGCCAACATAAATCCAGGCCCTAACTAGCCCCACATTCTTTTAACACTCGTATTTGACTGCATATTTATTATTTGGTTCTGTGATTATACACTTGCCTGCTTTGTTTTCTTTTAGGAAAAAAGAAGTCATACAAAACCTGCATAAGATTGGTTTCGAAATGATGTAGGTAAAGAGGAGGAGGCAAGTATAGGATTTGATGTGAGTTTTTTACTTTAGAGAAAGCACACTTAAAACTCAGCAATTCCAAGCCAGGCCCAGCACAGTGGGGAACATTCATAAGAATGGTACGATAAGAAAATACTTCCATGCAGGTTGGCTAATTTCAACAATTTTAAATAATCATGATCTGCCTGCTATAGTAATAAAGGAATTATGTCCAAAGACTGTTCTATAAAATCTGCCCTGCTCTGAAAGTTGCAAATATCCCTGCCCAAGAGACAGGCATTCTCCATCTGGGGAAGGCCTTCTCTGCAACAAGTTGTATTATTTCAGGGTCAGTGAGAGAGAGGGTGAACACATGTTTAGTCAGCCAGAGCAATGAGAAAGAACCGGATGATCAGTATCACATATGTCACAACCCAACTGCCCTTGTACCCTATTCTTTAATTGGTCAGTGATGTGGAAAAACTAAGTATGTATCACTTTTCTCCTCAAAATGTAATGCATTCAGACATACAGATAAAGCACTTTTATCATCCTCCCAAGGTTTACCAATTGGCAGGAGTAGCAAAGTTTGTTATAGAATAGTAACTTCCCCAAGGTAAGAATAGCAATTTTTAGGGCTGGGGTGGTTATACTGATGTAAGTTGTCTGAATCATATGCAAATAACAAAGACCATCTCTTTAAAAAATATATATATATTAAGCATCTCCTAGTGTTAACCACTGAAGAATATCAGGATATACTGATAAACAAAGCTCACTCTCTGCATTTAAGAAACTTATAATTACTTGAGAAGATAATTTGTAAACAAGAAACTACAAATTAGGGTGACAGTGCCACCAACAGATAAGTATAGGGTGCTATGGAAGAATTTCAAGACTGGCTAACCGAGGTTTGGAAAACCTGGGAAGATTTCTTAATGGAGGATGATCAAAAACGTTTAAAGGCTTTAGCCAGGTAAAAGTAAGACAGGTGATCTCAGGGTATATTTCACAATAACACATTTTAGGATATTTAAAAATATATATGTATAGCGTTAAAAACATCGTCAACTTTGCCATTCAAAGTAGGGTTATGCAGCTATTTCTGATGCTGAGAAAAAAATAGAATACCATTTAAAAAATTACATTCAAATATACCCTTGGGCAAGCATCTTCCTGGGATTAATGTGCAATTATTTATTTGTTGCTTGGCAAATATCTTATCACTAGCCAACACACCTGTTATGCCAAAATACTTACATAGAAAAATCACATTGTTTTTCTGAAAAATCTTGCTGACCTCTAAAATGCCCAAAAATGTTTAGAAATAATGGACACTGATTCATGTGCATTTAAAATTTAAAGTATTTTTTCAGGCCATCTTTGGATTTCCTTTAATATTTTCCCATCCATTTCTCCTTTCATCTATAGAATTAGAATACAGCAGTGTATTTTTCCTTAGTCCCATGAATTTCTGTCATGATTTTTTTACTGGGTTTCAAGTGTTCTGAACTGGGGAAAATACATATATGAAAATGGCCCCATCACATTGCTTTCTTTAGTTGTAGCCACTATTATTCTTTCCTTATGTTATAAGCAGACTCATATCTCAGGTCAGACTTTCTAATGTAGAGTTAGGAGTCAGATGCTGAAGTTAAAGAGACAAGGGCTAAGAACCCTTGCTTTACCACTTAGTAGCTCTAAATTTCCATATCCTCATTTGTAAAATGAGAATAATGAGTTGTTACTTTTTATTTGTATTTTAAGAGTTGTTTCTTTTTAAATGAAATAACATAGTTCAACATTTAGCCCATCACCTAACACCTAGTAGAAACTCTTTAACATTACAAATAAAATTGTTTTGTTTTCCTTAAAGGCAAAAATCAGTTATAAAAATTTAAGCAAACAAATATTTTGATGCATTCAAATAGTTAAGACTCAGAAGTGCTGTCATTTCTCTGGCAGAAAAGCTTTGTCAAAGGAAGCTTCCGAGAAAATCTTCAATGGTAGTCTGGCCATGGATAAAATTCATATAGCTAGTCCTTGACAAAATACTAGTAAACCAAATTCAATATCATAGTAAAAGGAGTGCACACTTTGACAAGTGGGATTTATCCCAGTTGTGCAAAGGTGGTTCAACAATATATACCACAATAGAAAAAAAAAAAAGTTCATGTTAATTGATACAGAAAATACATTTGACAAAAGTAAATACCTTTTCATGATTAAAAAAAAGAAGAATACTGGAAACAGAAATAATTTTTCAACACAAAAAAGAACAATTTCAAGAAACCCACAGCTAGCATCATACTCATAGAGAACTGAAAGCTTTCCCCCTAAGATAAGAAACAAGACAAGAATGCCTACATTTATAACTGCTATTCAATACCGTATTGGAAGTTCCTGATGAGCAATTAGATAAGAAAAATAAATAAAAGGCATCAAATTGGAAAGAAAGAAGTACAAATATTTCTGTCCGTCAATAGCATAATCCTATATTTTAAAAATCCCAACAAAATGCACAAGAAAGCTACTAGAACTAATAACTTAATTCAGAAAAGTTGCGAGTTACAAGATCAGACAAAAAAATCAATTGTGTTTCTATAGGCCAGGAATGAACAATGAAAAAAAGAAAATTAATAAAGCAATTCCATTAATAACAGCATCAAAAAGAATAATATACCTAGAAAAATTTGTTTATTTAAAGTTATGAAATATTGCTGAGAGAAATAAAATAATTTAAATGATCAACAAAATATTTAAATTATTAAAACTAAATTGAAAGACAATCCATGTTCATGGATCAAAAGGCTTAATATTATAAAGATGTCAATACTATCCTGAAGCAGATTCCATTCAATCTCTACCAAAATACCAATAGTCTTTTATTGAGAAATAGAAAAACTGATCCTCAAACTCACATGGAATTGCAGGGGGCCCCCAAAAAGCCACTGCAATCTTGATAGAACAAAGTTGGAGGACTCATATTACCTAATTTTTAAATGACAGCAAAGTTGAAGCAGTCAAAATAGTGTAGTACTTGCATAAGAATAGTCTGTAATTCCAGCATTTTGGGAGGCTGAAGTGAGGGGATTGCCTGAGCCCATGGGTTCGAGAACAACCTGGGCAATTTGGTGAAACTTCATCTCTACAATAAATTTTAAAAAATTAACCGGGTGTGGCAGTGTGTGCCTATAGTTCCACTACTTGGAAGGCTGAGGCGGAAGGATCGCTGAAGCTGCACTCCAGCCTAGGCAATGGTGTGAGACTCCGAATAAAAAAAAAAAAGAATAGAAATGTAGATCAATGCAATGGACTTTAAAGTCCAGAAATAAACTCATTTGTCTAAGATCAATTGCTTTTCAACAAGGATGAAAGTTCATTCAATGGAGAAAAACTGGTCTCTTCAACAAATTTTGTTGTGACAATGAGATTTCCACATGCAAAAGCATAAAGTTGGACTCCTACATCATACATTTACAAAATTAAACTCAAAATGAATCAATGGCTTAAATATAAGAGTTAAATAGAAAATTCTTAAAAGAAAACATAAGAAAAATCTTTAAGACCTTGCAACTGGCAGTTAATTCCTAGCTAAGAGACCAGAAACATGAAAAGCAAAATAAATAAATAAATTAGCTACATCAAAATTGAAAACATTTGTGCATTAAAGGACACTATCATGAAGGTGTGAGGCTGTCATAAGCCATGATCATTGTGATCATGCCACTGCACTCCAGTCTGGACTACAGATCAAGACCCCAACTCAAAAATAAATATAAATAAAAAGAAAAAGAAAAGACACATCATGAAAGTGAAATGACAACCAACAGAAAGGGAGAAAATATTTGCTAATTATATATCAGATTAGAGTATAATACACAGACTAAAACTCAAAACAAAAAGACAAACAACTGAATTTAAAAATGAACAAATAATTTGAATAGACACTTTCTTCAAAGGAGATATACAAATAGCCCATGAAAAGATGTCGAACTTTTCAAAGGAAGACATCCGAGCAGCCAACAGACACATGAAGAAATGTTCAACTTCACTAATCATCAGGGAGATGCAAATCAAAATCACTCTGAGATACCACCTAACTCCAGTCAGAATGGCAATTATCAATAACTCAAAAAATAACAATTGCTGGAGAGGGTGTGGCGAAAAAGGAATACTTCTACACTGTTGGTGGGAATGTAAACTAGTACAACCTCTGTGGAAAAAAGTATGGCGATTTCTAAAAGCCCTAAATATCAACCTCCCATATGACCCTGCAATCCCCCTACTGGGAATATACCCTGAAGAACTCAAATCACTCTATAAAAAAGATACCTGCACACGTATGTTTATC
>CAUYQG010022010.1:0-16214 GCA_963574415.1 Tarsius wallacei
AAAGTATCAGGGCTTCTTCTGCCTGAGCCTCCCCCTCTAGCCACTAGGCAGCTTTTTAACCACCATGGAGCCCTCTCCCAAGCCCTGGACCAAATGAAAGTAAAGCTTTTTGCTGAAGAAAGAGAGAGAGAAAGAGAAAGAAACTTTCCACCATATATAAAGAAAAGTTTCTTGGGGTACTATCCATTTGAATTGATCACTGAAATTGAGTAATGAAGCCTGCTAATACCCAAGGGATGAAAATGTTTTATTTTGTAGCTAGTTATTATCCAAGTGAGTCACTAGGAATTCCTTTTGAACTAGAATTATATTAGTAAGTGCAACTACTGTTCCTTGAGTACATGCCAACCAATGTGCATCTATGATCTCATTTAATACACTTTATACATGAAACAAATACTTACTTATGAGATAAATAAATATTTAAAGAAGAAAAACTAATAGCAGATGCTGGAGAGGATGTGGCCAAAAGGGAACTCTTCTACACTGTTGGTGGGAGTGTAAACTAGTACAGCCTCTGTGGAAATCAGTGTGGCGATTCCTAAAAGTTCTAAAAATCGACCTTCCATATGACCCTGTAATTCCCCTACTGGGAATATACCCGGAAGAACTCAAATCACTCTATAAAAAAGATACCTGCATATGTATGTTTATTGCAGCATTGTTCACAATAGCGAGAAAGTGGAGCCAACCATGCTGCCCATCAAAAGAGGACTGAATTTTAAAAAATGTGGTACATATACACAGTGGAATATTACACTGCCATTGCAATATTACACAGCCATAAAGAAGAACAAAATCATGAACTTTGCAGCAATCATGAAGTGGATGGCATTAGAGTCTGTAATACTGAGTGATCTTTTACAGAAACAAGGAACTGAGTATTACATGTTGTCACTCATAAGTGGACCTTGAACAACTATTGTAACACTATAAGAAAAGGATTGACAGTAGCAGGAAACTGCAGGGGGAAGGGGGAGCAGGGAGGTAGGATTGACAGTAGTGGAAATCTGCCTGGAGAAGGGGGGCACACCTCATCAGCAAGGGTATCTGCACAATGAATATTTGTATACCTAACCCTGAATTGTACCCCACAATTTTAAAATAAAATAAAAATGAAGAAGAAAAACTGAGCACATTTTTATAGGAGCTTTAATGTAGCATATATTATAGTAATAAATAGACTCAAACACGTAGTTCAATGCCATGAAATTTATGTATTGTATTGCTTACATAACATTCCAAGACACCCCTCCCCCCAAGGTTGGCAACTGTAAGGGATAAGACAGTGGATCTGTCCCAAATTTTTATTTACAGATTTAGGCTGATGATGTTTCTGCTACTATGTGACTTCAGAGGTTGCTTTGTGTGTTTCCAGAAAATCACAGAGCAATTTAGGTAGACAGTTTTTCTGAACCTAGCCTGAAAGTGACACACATCATTCCGTTTGCCTTCCTTTTGTTAAAACTGCATCATTTGGCTATTACACATTGTAAAGAAGGTTTAGAGTTGTAATCTCCTTCTATAGACTAAGAAGGAATGAAAAAGGTATTGTGGTGAACAAGTGGTAGTTTCCACCATAAAGTACATGTCAAGACTTTAATAAACTGAGATTATTCAGATTGAAAAATCGCATTGCTAAAATGTAGTAGACCTACATATGCGTCTGTGTTCAGGGCATTTGAATTCAGGTTTACAAGGAAATAGCCCAAACCATGGAGTAGTTACCTCTACCAAAAACTAGAGTACAAGGAGGTGGTGGGCTTAGTCCCACCTTTAAATAAATTCTAATTAAGAAATTTTGTTCAGTCATTAATGTGGGTTTGAATATGCCTTTAAAAAATCTTAAATAAGAAATAATAGCTGGCCTCGGTGGCTCAGCCTGTAATCCAGCGCCTTGGGAGGCTGAGGTGAGTGGATTGCCTGAGCCTGAGGGTTCGAGACCTGCCTGGGCAGGCGAGACCTCATCTCTACAAATAAATCAAAAAATTAGCCGGGTGTGGTAGCACGCGCCTGTAGTTCTGGCTACTCGGAAGGCTGAGGCGGAAGGATCGCTGGAGCCCAGCAGGTCGAGGCAGCGGTGGCCGGAAGCGGCCACTGCACTCCAGTCTAGGCGACGGAGCGAGACTCCAACTCAAAAAAAAAAAAAAAAAAAGAAAGAAATAATAAGCCGGGCTCGGTGGCTCAGCCTGTAATCCCACACCTTGAGAGGCTGAGGTGAGTGGATTGCCTGAGCCCGCGGGTTCAAGACCCACCTGGGCAATTTGGTAAGACCTCATCTCTACAATATATCAAAAAAATTAGCCAAGGATCGCCGGAGCCCAGCAGGTCGAGGCTGCAGTGGCCGGGAGCAGCCACTGCACTCTAGTCTGGACGACGGAGTGAGACTCCGACTCAAAAAAAAAAAAAGAAATAATAAATTAGAAAATGTCTAATGGCAAAAGTAAGAAGAGTTCCTAGGACTCAAATCAGTATGTGTGACTATATAGGAGGGCAGTGAAGGCTGGGACAAATTCATCACATTCATATGTAATACAGATTATGGGACATTTCATGGGCCTAATTTTGGGAACAACTACTATACTATGCCACTACTATGATGCGTATTTAAATCAAGAACAAAGTCAGAAAGCCCAACAACTTTCTGTGTCCTCCCTTAACTTTCTATATTTTTAGAATATGAATGGTTCTGGATTATATTGTCTCACACTTTCCATGAACATTGGCCTACCTTGCTGGTGTTAATTTTTAACGTGATAACAACACATTCCATCCCCTCACTAACACTGACTGAACACACCTTCCGTTAGTGATTCATTGACCACATTTTTTTTTGCATCCAAGAGCAATTCAGTGACCTTATTTCTGTGATCCCATGCTTATTACCAAATATTGAAAGCATTGTTTTAAACACTTCAAATTCACATTTACCTATTTATAGGACTGACAATTAAGTTCATGAACTTCCCACTGTGTGCTTATGTGCAGCACTGTACAAAAAACTTGGAATGGTTTTATAACCTTGGTATATCAGCGTCTCATAGCTGTGTTTGTGTCAATGTGTGGTGTGTCTTGCTGAGTGGTGTTCATGATTGTTGTTGCATGTTTTTGTGTGCTGTTTGAATTAGAGCAATGAACAAACATTAAATTTCTTATTAAACTTGGCATGAGTGGAAGAGAAATCAGAGACCTGTTAGACCAGGTTTATGGAATTAATGCCTTGAATAAAATGGCAGTGTACAAATGGATTAAACTTTTTTTGAGGGTAGAGGAAGCATCACTAATGGAGAGAAGTCAGGACTGCCTGTAACAAGTAGAAGTGACAGAAACCTTGCAAAAGTTTGTCAGATTGTGTGTAAAATCAATGTACATAGACAGTGATAGAGAAACAATAGGAAAATCTTAACTGAAAATCTTGGCATAAGAGGTTTGTGATCCCAGAGGAGCTCCTGCATCACAACAGTACACCAACTCACACAGCACTGTCTGTGAGGGTGGTTTTAGCCAGTAAACAAATAACTGTATTGGAACACCCTCTCTACTCACCCGATCTGACCCCCCTTTTCTATTTAGCCAAAAATAAAGAAAATATTGAAAGGAAGACATTTTGGTGATATTCAGGGCATCAAGGAAAATACAACAGCTCTGATGGCCATTCCAGAACAACTAATTCCAAAATTGTTTTGATGGGTGAACTGGGCGCTGGCATCAGTGAACAGCTTCCCAGGGGGAGTTCTTTGAACGTGACCATATTGATATTCATTAATGAGGTGTGTAGCACTTTTTCTAGAAGGAGTTTGGGAACTTAATTGTCAGACCTCATATTACTCACCACTCATAGATTCTGGTTAAAAAAAAAATGGGAATTAAAGTTCATATGACAGAATACATTCTGCTGGCAAACATCTAATTTACCTACGAGTACTTTATTGCTACCAAAACCTCACACAACTCATTGTATTTTTTTATCCAAATGTTTTTTCAAAGTCCCAGTGGTTTTTACTTCCACTGTGATGCTATGTACAATTACTGTCAGAAGTTGAGTGAATCATAAGTTGTCTCTGGTGGAATCTGAGGGTTCATTGTGGAGGGATTCAAATGTGTACTGGTATTATGCTAATCACTATCAGGCCAAAGAGGAGACCATGCAGGAGCAAAATACTCTCCTGCTAAGCTCTCTAAACATTCCACCTTGCCAGAAGTCAGCTCCTCGGAGCTATGGAGGACATCGGGTCTGAGCCATGTGATTCCTATTATACATGTGCAGATATGAATCTATGCTATATTTCATTGCTTCGTGCTAAGCGTCCACAGTCTGCTCATTCTCCAATTAATTTGCCCATTTATTCAAAATAGAAAATTTGAATATTTTATACAGGATGTGATGGACTTTCAAGGATGTCATCATCAATTTTAGTGAAAATCCAATCAGTCCAGCCTGATCCAGGCAATATAAACATTCTGACTGAAAAAATTCCTCTTCCTTTGAGATGCCCTACAGTCTCTGGCATTTTATATGAAAGAGCTTACCATAGTGTTTACATTAATTTGGCATTAAAAATTAACAATTAATAATATATTTTTTAGCCTCAATAGCTCCTTTCTAGCCATGAAAATACTCATATATATCTATGAAGAATTATATTTCTTTCTAAATCATAACATCAGACCATCATAACTCCAGACCTGATATTTCAGATATTCCCTTTTTATTTAACTTGAGATTGTTTCATTTATATTGTGAAACTTTGCTTACTTTCACACCTGACAATAGCTCTAAAAATCTCCAAATTGCCTGACCAGAACACCAGATGGCTCACCACTTGGTATGAAATATAAGGTTAAACTTTCCCTTTTACGTGTCTATGCAAATACACAAAGACCAGCACAGTTTCCATAGTGCTAGTGTCTAGGAATATTCTTTATAGTCTGTATGACCCCAGGAGGAATTTCCATGACCAAAGTAAAGGAGCCCTAAGGCAGATTATCAGGGCTAGGCAGGAACAAAGAGGGACATTTCCATCCAATCCCACTGTGTGCTTATGTCAAAAACTTGATGTCTTAACAGAGAAGATTCTGTGTGCATCTCTCTTCTATGCCAAATATACTTTCTGAGCTGGACAGCACCATTACACATCATTATCCCCATCATAACCTCTCTTTCTATATTTATTTGGAAACTACTTTTTAGGAACACAACCAAGTCAACCACAAAAAGGCACAGGCAATGCAGTATTTTCTCTTGTAATGATAATTTAGAAGTAAGACAGCCTAGAAGTAGGAACAGGTTTGTATGCAATGCACTCTAAAGTTGTAGTTTTTTTTCCAAATGGGAAGAACCACAGAACTTTTACAAATAATTCGTGAGTAATTTGAAATAATTCTGTGTGGTCAGATGTTGAGGTAGTGGGAAAGGGAGATCACTCCTCAGTCCAGTAGCACATACAAAAGGGATGGTATTATTACACAGCGGTCAAGTGCCTAGACGTGGCTCCTTAATAATTGTTTGGTCTTAGACAGGTTATATATTCTCTCTGTGCCTCGGTTTTCTCAAAGGCTATTTTTTTTTCCAGTGAGGCTTAAATGAGTGAAATCACCTAAAGCACTTAGAAAGTATTTGCACATGGTAATCCTTCAGCAACTGTCAGTTATTGGAATTAGATAATTAGTAATTGAACACTTTTTAGGGAAGTAGTCAGCTTTCTAGATTAATAACTTAAATAGATACCAGCAGCACCTGTGTAGTCTGTGAGTGTAATAGTAAAACAACTTCCTCTCACCCTGAACTATTGGCAAATTAGCCTGAATAGTCCTCTTATCGATGAGTGTGACATCTTTTACACATAAATACACATACTCACATGTGATGTAAATACACACGCTCACCAGGAAACCTATAAAAAGAATTCATATCATAAACTGAGATAAAAAAATACATTCTCTCAAGAGAGAAAGCAAAAAAGAAACTTTTGAGAGATTTGTTATGGCAAACAAGTGTTTTGGGGAAAGCAGATCTTGTACTCATTATTAAAGGGAGGAACATGAACACTGAAAGAGGAGATGAAATATTAAATAAGACAAAATAGTCTCAGATGAAGAGATACTGAGTGAATAGCAGGCAGATGCAAAAGAGAGCAAGATGAAACAAGGAATTATTGTAAGAAAACTAAAATAAAATATCTGAATATACATCAGCTTTAGAAATAAAAAAGAGCAAAATTGACACTACATAAAATTAAGTCAATGATTAAGGAAATCTTGAGAAGCACTCTCAAAGCATAGAGCATAAAGACAAAAAGATAAAAAGACAAGAGAAAAGATTAGAAATGTGAAATAGAAAGGAATGAAATTGCATTTATGGCCAAATTTTATTTTAGAATAAGCGGTTAGACCAGTTGGGACAAAAGCAATATTCTTCCATCTAAATTGTCATGAGATATAAGGAGAAGGAGAAAATAACTTTTTTTAATCTGCAGAAAGATGCAAGTCTACAGATTAAAATATTCCATTCTGCAACAAATATAAAGTTAATTTTAGAAATTCTTAACACATATTAATTGAATTACTAATTCAATAAAAAAGAGGTGGGATTATTTTCGAAACAGTAACAATTAACACTCTGTCATAGACATTCATGATGAAAAACTGCATATTAAGATCTCTGATAAAAGATGTTCCAATTCAGTGTTTTCCAAAATTACTTGACCACAAATTTTCTTCTTTCAAATATCACCAGTCAACGTTTTGCAAAAGTAATGTTTCATATTACACTGTTTGTAAAACACCAACCAGTCATACTTTGTAAACTTTGGGGGGGAAAAGTTGCATAAATTACCTTCACAAAGTTGTAGATCCCTCTTTCAAATAAAAAATTAAAATCTCTACCTGTATTTATTTGCTGGGGCTGCATTAGCAAAGTACAAGAGGCTTTAACAAAATAAATGTATTTTCTCACAATTTTGGAGGCTAGATATCTAATATTAAGGTGTTGGCAGGGTTAGTTTCTTCTTAGGCCTCTTTCCCTGGCTTAAAGATTGCCCTCTTTCCTTTGGGTCTTCACATGCTCTTCCCTCTGTGTATGTCTGTGTCCTACTCTCTTTTTCTTATCAGGACACCAGTCATATTGAATTAGGGTCACCTCAATAGTCTCATTGTAACTTCATTACCTATTTAAATACCCTGTGTCCAAATATGGTCATATTCTGAGGTACTGGAAGTTGTAATTTCAACATACGAATTTTGGCAGGGAGAGACACAATTCAACCCAAAACACTACTAAAAGAAAAAAATAAGCTTTTCTCAGACTTCCAGCAAACCTTATAAGGCAAAACACATGGCACAACTTATTCAGGGTTTGTGGAACAAAAATAGTACGTAATGTAATGATTCTATACCCAGTTAATCTGCAATTTACATATGAAGACAAATTAAATAAATTTTCAACTATACACCAGCTCAGAATTATACCTATTGAAAAAGATATAAAATCCAATAATTATAAAAATATGTTGAAAAAATGTGTGCAAAATGATAGCTATGTTAAAAATAGGAATTGAGAAAGTAGATGGATAATACATAAAATGAAAGTGATTATACTTTGGATCTGAATTTCCAAAGCTAGTAAGTGAAGGGGTGAACGTAATACTTTTATTCTAGTTATGTCAGTAGGTATGACTTAATTCTGAATGTTTATAACTATTATGTGCATTTTTTTTCTTAAGGTACACACTTGTAGAAACAAAAAACAAGTATATAACTTCCAAATTGTAAGAAAAAACAAAGAAAGCATAGTTCACTTAAATCCATAGTTCTAAATCTTTTTGGTATCAGTACTCTTTTATACTCTTAAAAACTATTTTTAATTGTTGAGTTCTTTTGAGTTCTCAATGGAGCTTTTGTTTATGCAGGTTATATTGTTAACACACTATATTAAAGATGAAAACTAGAAACATTTTAAGACATATTAAACAAACACACATTAGGTGTTGTAACAAAGACATCATTACTTTACATTTAGATTATGTGAACCTCCACTGTACACCCATGAAAAAATGAGAGTCAAACAAGGTGAATGAATTGATATTGGTTTTGGTTTGTGGTGTATTTTTAGGTGATATAATATATTTTATCAATATCTAATGAGTTTTGGGGGTTTTTTTTACCATTACCAACTTGTAAAAAAAACCAAAAACTCATTAGATATTGATAAAATATATTATATCACCTAAAAATACACTGCTACATATGCAAAAATTAAGTGTGTAATAAAGATGGCTTCAGAGAGAGTTAGTCAATATAGAGGGCTGATCAATTTGATTAACCACTTAGAAAAAGGTAAAATTTAAGAAATAAGTAGCAATAACATATGAAAATATTAAAATAATATTTGAAATAATAAAATAACCATATGGAAACACTGAGAATCATTAATCTGAGAATAGGAGAGAGCTTAAAAACATAAAATATATTTAAGCAAGAAATGAAAATGACCTCATGGAAGTTTTAAAGTTCTCTAGATAAGTAAGTTAATATGAGAACTCTTCCCACCAAAAATAACTTTCAAAAATTACTAAGAATAATATTTTCAACAAAAGTGATAAAATATGTGTGCCTTAATATTTGAAAACTCATGAAAACATCAAAAAAGCAAATATAAATGAAATCAAGAAATAATATGATCAAAGAGTTCATAAAAAATTAAATAGAAATGACCAATAAGCAAGTCTTAAAATGTTCAACCCAAATTGTTCAAAGTCAATGGTATCTTTGCTTATTGCTTTAGCTACTGGAAATTATAATGTCTAATGAATGCGAATGGTCCAATGAAATTATTCTTCTCATAAAGTGCTAATATAATTGCTAGTAAATGCTATCTTCTTTGAGAATATCTTTGGCAATAAATGCCAAAGTTGATAGATATTTTTAATCTCGTTTGAATTGGTCTATTCCTAAACTCTGCACAAATTAAAATATATCCCAAAATATAACAGTAGCTATATATAGATAGAGGTCACTAGGCTAGCATTTATAATTTTTTTAAAAAATCAAACAAGTGAACAAACACATGTAAATGTCTAAAAGTAGAGAAATTCTCCTGCAATGTATGATTAATTTATTCCAAATACCATGATTTAACCATTAAATAATCTTTATATATGCTTTTAACAACACAGAAAACACTTATGAGAATTTTTAACTGATAAAACTATATAAAATTGCACATAGCCTACTATTCAAAACTGCTTTTTAACTCTGATTTGCAAAATTTTTTAAAAAACAGAATAAAAAGCCACCAACATGATGACACTAATTTTAGATATGAGAATTTTCTTTATTTCCTCCTAAGAATTTAATAAAGTGATCATACTGGTTTACAATAGAAGAAAATAATATAGCTTTTCCTGTTTTGTAAAGATCCGTGAAACTTCAAATATTGGGGGTTTCCGGGCATTATAATAATATCAAATTTTTATCCTTTATAAAAGATAAAAAGAATTTTTAAAAAGCCTTTCCTAGCATTATAGTAATATCAATATTTTTATTCTTGATATAAAATCGTAAGCAACAGAAATTGTCTTTTAATTATGGTATGTTGAGGCTTACATACCAAAATACAGTATAGAAACTATGGTTTACACTACTAGAGCAAATAATTTTTCCATCTAAAATATTTGTACTTTACCTTTATATACACTATCTCTCTGGGAATTTAGGCATTTGGCCTCTTAGGGGTCAAGAGTTCAGGGTTTGAAGCTACTGTCTGGGTTTGTCATCTTAGTTCTGCCACTTACTCATAGTGTGATCTTGGGAAAGTCATTTTACTTCCTTGTATCTTAGTTTCCAAATATGTAAAATAGGAATAATAATAGTACGCACAACATATGCTTGATGGAGATAAAATGATTAAAACAAGTAGAGCATTTAGTACAGTGCAGGGCACATACGAAACACTAAATAGATGTCAGATATTAATCAATATTGCCATAATATTATGTAAAAGTACACTAGGTGTTTATATAGACGTACTATACAGTATACAATTATATGTACATTATTATTAGTTTTTCATATGCATGATTCATTCACTTTCTCACCCTAGGTCTGTGAGATAGGGCAGATATTACAATCATTTTTGCATATGGGAAATCTAAGTCTCCAGGGATTGGATCACTTACCCAGAGTTTGAAAACTAGACATTTACACTGTTGGTAGAAATGTAAATTGGTACAACTATTATGGAAAACAGTATGGAGGCTCCTCAAAAAAAAAGAAAAAAGAAAAATTAGAACTAGAACCACCACATAGGATTCAACAATCCCAATTCTGGGTAGAGAGCCAAAGTATCTAGCAGAGATATCTGCACTTGCATGTTCATTGCAGCCTGATTCACTATAGTCTAGATATGGAAAATAAATACATGATATCGAATAGAATGTTATTCAGTCTTAAAAAGAAAGAAATCCTGTCATTTGGGACACCAAAATACACCTGGAGGACATTGTGCTAAGTGAAATAAGCCAGACACAGACAAAGAAAGAAAAATATCTCATTTCTACCTAGAAACTAAAGTTGAACTTATAGAAGCAGAGAGAAGAATAGTGGTTACCAAGGGCAGGGGGTAACAAAAGTAGGTGATATTGGCCAAAGAGTACAAAGTTTCAGTAATGCAGGATGAATACATTATGGCACTTTAATGTCTGACATAGTAACTATAATTAATAACAATGTATTATATATTTAAAATTTGCTAAGAGAGTAAATCTCAAATGTTCTCACCACACACACACCAGTAACTATATAAGGTAGTCAATATGTTAATTAGCTTAACTGGTAAGCATTTCGCATATATTTGTATGCCCAAACATCACATTTTACACTTTAAATATATATAATTTTTATTTGTCAATTATACCTTTAAAAAGCCGGTGAAATAAATTTTTAAAAAGACATTTACCAGATAAAAAGCATTGACTTATGAATATTCTGAAGTTGCCCCAGGGCCCAGGCTCATCATGACCAAAGTATCTGAGTGAGATGAATTATCTGGCCAAAGGCAAGAAGCCAGGGATTTCTGCTTGTTTTCATTTCTTATTTTAATATAAGCAGGTATACACTTATAAATGTTTAACAACAGGCTGGGGCAGGAAGGAATTCTAATTTATAATATTTTCCCATTTCCTGTTTATGTGATATATATATATATTCCCACTATTGTAAATTTCAAGATACCCATCTGACATGGTATATAGGGTTTGGAAGAGAAGTACACAATTGGTTCTCCTTAACAAATACGTGCTGACTACAGAATATAAAGGAAGAAAAATGATCACAGATAGAAAACTTTGCCCATAGTCTCAGCATTTAAATTCACATTAAAGCTATTTCTCTTGCAATATTGTATAGAAATTGTTGCTAACCAGACCACTTCAATTGTTTTTACTTCAGAATTTAGAGCCATCTCACATTAGAATACCTACTCAATTATAAGATCTTTAAAGGTCACATCTTTTTTCTTCCTGATTTAATGTAGCCCCAGACCACAAGTGTTTACCAGTTCCTCATTTTTAATGCACATATAAGGAAGCATTGTGTGTTCTGAGATGTTTATTTGGATCCTTGGCTAATTATCAAGAAAACCATAGTTACCTGTCCTGGTGTGTCCTCAAGGCAGGTCAAATAAGAAAGTTCGGGATTCCAATTGATCTTTATTCAGATTTTTCTCCGATCTTATCAAATGTAGATGCCACCTTTTTCAGAAGAGCAGGTTTCTTATTCTCCTACATTCCAGTGCTATGGATCCTTGCTGGCATGAGTAGCCTGGCATTTCAGAAAGGTCAGAGGGAGGCATTTTTTTCTATGGCTCCCTTATCACCTCTGTGAAAACTCAGTGTGTTCAACATGGATTTTCTAGGGGTTTAAGGGAGCTTGGGAGAATTCAGGTTACTTTTTGATTTATCTTGTGAAATTGCCAAGAGCTATTAACTCAGAACTGACAGGTCAGGGACTGCTAGATCCTTTACAAACATGAGTACATATTTGAATAATCCTGGGTTCCCAGCCATGGCCACTGGTAAAATAGTTTTCACAGGGCACAATACAGTTTGCGTGTTGTATTCTTGTCTTAAGTATCATTGTACCATTTTGCATTTACTGAAATAAAATATCCAGAGGACTAAACTGATACTTTATTTTTAAATTTCCCAGTGTCCTAGACATATATTTAGTTACGGATCAGACTGACTTAGCAGAGTGTAATTGGTTATCTACAAGTCTAGTTCTGATGTGAGGTACCAGTGCTCCAAATTTTCGAAAGACAAGATAGAATTGCCTGTTGAACTCTTCAAAGATCATTGGTGATTAGAAAAACCCTCCTCTACTGACATGTGGAGAAAGTGACAATGCTGGAAAGCATCAGCTCTTGATTAGAAAGGCATGATCCTCCTCTTCCTTCTCATTTTCATACTTTCACACCCTCCTCCCATGTACCACAGCTTCAAAACAGTCACTCAGGGACTGGTTTCTAGATTTTTCTGTATTGAGTTTGACAGTTGAGGCTTAATGATAAGTAACCTGCCTGCAGCAGAAATAACTTTATCTTGTGCAATGTAGTAAGCCTTTGCCCTGGTGGTAGAAGGAGTGAGAGAAACAGTATTCATTAAAGAACTTTATGTAAATATACTGTAGTGTGGGTACGACGATAAGATACCATACTTACAATGCTACACCATCGAATGCTCACTCCAGCTTTCTGTCATTTCTTTCTTTTCTTTTTTTGTATCCACAAAAATGCTACTTAACAAACTGGAAAAAGAGCAGAAAATGTTTTTAAAAATAGATAAATAAATAAATCTGAGTGTGTACGTTTCAATTTGCCACCCTATAAAAGCTAACCCGGAGACAAAGATTTAGGTGAAAGCATTTTGGAGGTGATCCCAGAAAGCCCAGTGAAGAAATCAGAAAGGAAGGGAAGAGGACCATAAGAAAGTTATCTTTTTTAAAAAAAATTTATTTTTATTTTAAAGATGAGGAATACAATTCAGTTTTAGGTATATAAGTGGTCATCAAACAGGTAAAGTTTGAGTACCTTTATTGATGCTGTGTTCCCCCACCCTGGTAGTGTCCCACTACTGTCAATCCCTTTCTTATAGTGTTATGATAAATGTTCAGGGTCCATTTATGAGTGAGTATATGTAGGACTCAGATCTCTGTCTCTGTTATATATATCATTGAGTATTATAGACTCTAAATTCATCCAAGTTGCTGCAAAGTCCATAATTTTGTTTTTCTTTATGGCTATGTAATATTTCATCATGTATATGTACCACATTTTCTTTATCCAGTCCACTTTCAATGGGAAGCACAGTTGGTTCCATGTTTTTTGCTATTGTGAATAATGCAATAAACATGCATATGCAGGTATCTTTTTTATAGAGTGATTTGAGTTCCTCTGGGTATATTGCCTCCCATACGACCTAGGAAGGTGTCTGAATGGATAAGTTACCAGTAGAGTTTAATCCCCCTGGGAATCCTTAGAAAGACAAAGAAGCTCACCTCCAAGGTGGAAAATAGCTGGGATGCTTAGCCATTTCCCTTCCTCCATTGGTTGAAGGTGGCTCTTGTGGACTTTAAGAAATAAGACACTGTGGGCCTGCTCTGTACCCTTGGTGAACATGACCTCAGACAGGGAGAGACACTGCTGCTTAAGGTAGGAAGTCATTGGTACATATAATAACTATGTATCACAGCTGCAGTGGGTGAATCCTGGAGCAGGCTGAGGGGATATGACAGAGACTGAGAGTATCTGCTAGAGCACACCTCCTTCAACCATGGTCAGGGTTTTGCGGCAAGGAATCAAAAAGCAAGAACTAAAAAATTAAAACACAAGAGCTAAGTGTGGAAGGAAGATGGTTGCAGTTACTGGATGTGCCGCATAAACCCACTGTACCCTCTCTTTCTCTTGTTGCTTCTCTCCTGTCAGGAAATTTCCTGACCTCACACTGAACTTCCACCTACCTGCAGTCATACCCATCCACAAGTCTTACCAGCTTTTCCATTCCCTATCCCAAGTCATCTCCTGCTCTTATCAAAATTGAACTGACCTCCCCTTTTGCCCATTTCCTCAGAGATATGTTCTACTTTCAAAAGCGACATATTATTACCAGCTAAGTTCTTATGTACTAGAAGGCTGTTGATTAACATATTATCTCAACAAAGGGTATTTATAATTTGTCAGTGGACCAATATATACTTGGTGCATTAAGAGGATAATTAATGGTATACTTTTAGATAAAACGGTGGGTTGATGGTAGAGGAATATGGAGGAATAGGAACATTCTTAATTCCTTATGAGAATTTGCCCTACAAGGTTTGACTGAAAAATATACCCCACTTTGGAGATCACATTAAATACTGTTATGTTGAAATCTCTGAGAAATCCAGCTTTCAATATACTCATTTGCTATTTAACTGAGTTGTTCTCAACATACTTTACCAAAGAACCACGGCATTAATGTTTTACCTATTTCATTTGTTGCCTAAAAAAGATAATATGCCGAGTGCGGCGACTTGCCTGTAATCCCAGCACTTTGGGAGACCGAGGTAAGAGGATTGCCTGAGCCCATGGGTTCGAGACCAGCCTGGGCAACTTGGAGAGCCCTCATCTCTACAATTAAAAAAAAATAGCCAGGTGTGGTGGTACGTGCCTGAAGTTTCAACTTCTTGGAAGGTTGAGCCCAGCAGGTCGAGGCTGTGGTGGCCATGAACATGCCACTGCACTCCAGCCTGGGGGACACAGTGAGACTAACTCAAAAAAAAAAAAGACAATATTTGTCATATACCAACAAACACATACAACATATATAATAAAATAACAATAGTTAAATACCTATAAACCTACTGTGCAGTCCATGAATGAAAAACTTACTAATCCTTTGGCATGCAACTGCATGCTCTTCCTATACATCCCTTTATCCCACTTTGCTTTTTTAAAAATGATTTTTATCACATATGACTGACAAATAATACATTGGCTAGTTTCTTTTTTTGTTAAGGTTTGCGAGAACATTATATAAATATTCAGGAACTTGTGACTTTCTAAATTGTATTTTTCCGTGTTGCATTTTTTTCTTTTCCGTGTTGCATTTTAATAATAATCCATATGTTTGCAAGTAACACACAGTTGTAAAGTTTTTGTTACTGCTATGTAAAATTCTATTATGAATATATATTAATTCATGTATTTCCTCTCCTGTTGATTTACATTTGGATTTCTTCTAGCCTTTTGCTATTTGAAGGAATGTTCCTATAGATATTTTTGTATCTGTTTCCTGGTGCACATGTGCAAGTGTATGTACCTAAATGTGCAGATGACGATTTCTGTTCCATGATATAGCTAAATACGAACTTTAGAAAATAATGACCATTGTTTTCAGAAGTCAGTGGGAATGAGC
Source organism: Tarsius wallacei (assembly GCA_963574415.1). Lineage (NCBI taxonomy): Eukaryota > Metazoa > Chordata > Mammalia > Primates > Tarsiidae > Tarsius > Tarsius wallacei. Next base: position 15,450 of record CAUYQG010022010.1, read on the forward strand.
CAGACTGTCTATCTTTTATCCAGCATGCTGAGTTCCACCAGAAATCAGGAGTCACATTTTGTCATTATAACCAGGAATAGAGGAAGGCATGCCCATCAACCAGTCAGTGGATAATGAAAATGTGGTATATATACACCATATACTACTACACCGCTATTAAAAAAAAAAAAAAAGAATGAAATCATGTCCTTTGCGGCAACATGGATGAAGCTGGACATCTTCATCCTAAGTAAACTGACTTAGAAACAGAAAACCAAGCACCATATATTCTCATGTGTGGGACATATATGGTCACAGAGATGTGCCAGAGTCCAGCTCCAGGAGAGAGTCAGGGCTTGAGATGGGGGAATCAGGAAGCAGTGAAAAAGAAAAGACGAAAATGACAGGAATCCTCTTCCTGGGGAGAGTTCAAGACTCTGCCAATTTTTATTTAATTTTCACATGCTTATATAGTTTTTCCACCCAGCCCTGCACCCACAAAATGTATCTTATGTTGCTAACCAAACGCCTACATGCATCCTTTTTTCATTCACAATAAATTTGACCCTTAACAATTACTATCCGGTTTCCTTCCTGCCGACTCCGTGTCATTCATGTGTTTTAATCAATGGGCAAGAACTAGATAGCAGTTACTATTTCAACCACAGATGGTGTTTTTCTTAAATTAAACATTTGTGAACATCCTGTTTTTCTTCCTGACTTTCTTATAACTATTTACTACTATAAACTTATGATATCCTTACCCTATAAGACTAAACCTTAACT
>CAUYQG010022011.1:0-10012 GCA_963574415.1 Tarsius wallacei
CTTATAAATTCGGTGCTAAGTCTTAGAGATACAAAAATGAATAGGAATCAGTCATTTTTCTTTTCTTTTCTTTTTTTTTTTTTTTGAGTTGGAGTCTCACTCTGTCGCCCAGACTGGAGTGCAGTGGCCGCTCCCGGCCACCGCAGCCTCAACCTGCTGGGCTCTGGCGATCCTTCCGCCTCAGCCTTCCGAGTAGCTGGAACTACAGGCGTGCGCTACCACGCCCGGCTAATTTTTTGATTTATTGTAGAGATGAGGTCTCGCCAAGTTGCCCAGGAGGGTCTCGAACCCGCGGACTCAGGCAATCCACTCACCTCAGCCTCCCAAGCACAGGATTACAGGCTGAGCCACTGAGCCCGGCTGAATCAGTCATTTTTCAAAGGAGATCGTGTCTAGTTGAGGAAACAGACAAGACTCAAGATAGTACTAAGTGTCGCGGTGGAAGTTATCTAAGCAAGGGGAACCGGGGCTGCGGCAGGTGAGCAAGCGAAGCTTCCTCTATATTGACAACTGCTCCCCATCACTCGCATGTATTATTACCTCTTGTCAGAGCAGTGGCACCATTAGATTATCATGGGAATGTGAACCCTATTTGAACAGAGCATGTGAGGCATCTAGATTGCACGCTCCTTATGAGAATCTAATGCCTGATGAACTGAGGTGGAGCTCAGGCAGTGATGCTTGTGCTGAGGAGTGGCTGCAAATACAGATTAACATTAGCAGTGAGGTTTGACTACACAGAGACAATAATACACCAACTGCTTGCAGACTCATATCAAAACCCTATCAGTGAGTGGCAAATGAGTTGATGTACTTCAATTGTACAGTTGCATCTGGTGGCAGGCTTTAAGTCAGAATTCCACACTTATTTTAGTCTGTGCATGGCCTGCCCATTATTTTATTTACCACATCCATCCATACCTCTTTTTTAAAATGGTGAGTTGTAGAATTGTTTCATTATATATAACAATGTAATAATAATATAAATAAAGTACACAATAGATGTTATGCTCTGGAATCACCCCAAAACCACCCTCTTGCCCCTGGGTCCATGGAAAAAATTGTCGTCCACAAAACTAGTCCCTGGTGCCAAAAAGGTTGAGTGCTGCTGATCCAAAGGGTCTCATAGGAGAACACAAATGGGCCTGGAGGAGGGACAGTGCAGGGAGGTGCAGGAGGGGATGGGAAAAGCCTTTTTAAGTGAAGGCGATTCTTAAAGGGATCTGATGGCTAAATAAGGAGAGAAGGGAAGGGCATCCCAGGCAGCCTTCAGCAAGAGAGCGAAGGCCTGGAGATGCTAACAAACACAGCACATTTGGAAACCTTCAAGTAAAGGGCAATTGGCTTGGTGTAAATGGATTCCTGAGGGATGCCATGAGATGAAAGTAAAAATCCATGCAAGATGCAAACCACAAAGATCACTTCATGTCATGTTGAAGGATTAATTTGAGTTATATCCTCAGAGTTTCAGGAATCTACTGAGGAATCTTTAAACAGAGGAGTGACACAGTGAGATTTACATTTTATTTGAAAAAATTTCCTTGGGAAATGATGTGCAGGAGGGTGGCTCACATTGTGTGAATCCGTGGCAGAGCTCATTTAGAGGCCTTCCCAATCATCCCGGCCAGACGACGAAGGCCTGAACTGGAGCAGTGGCAGAGGGAGGAGAAGAAGGGAGGACTTGGGTCAGGGATTAGCTATGAACAGGAGAGGGCTACACTTTCTCTGGAACCAGAGAAAAGGGACGAGAAGGCTGCATATTTGTAGCATAATCCTGTCCACATGTTTTCCCCATTTCATCAAACAAGCCCTGGCCAGTTTTTATCTCAGCATTATAAAGCTATTGATACTTGAAAAGACTCTGGAAGAAATTTGAGGGTGTCGTGCACGTGTCCTTTCAGTTTTACAAGACTCTAAGCTCTTCAAGGGAGGGCACGTAACAGATTCATCCATCTATAATGTACAGCATTCAGCACACCAGGGATACTTAATAAGTATTTAATAGTAATAAGATCTGAGCCCCAGGAACGTTATTATATTTGTCAGTAATGAAATAACCAGGTTTGGAAGCAGTTTGGCTAAGATTAAATTTTATAAGAAAATCTGTTATTTGAACTTGTGAATACAGTCAAGCCCATTCTTGAAATATGACAAGTGGCTTCTGCTCTTGGTTTTTCTAGGTAAGTATTTTAGTTGGCTTAATTGGAGATTATTTCTAAAAATATAGGAGATGGTATTTCTTTGTTGTTCGGTAATCATTGATAATCAATCAATATGTCTTTAGAAACAAGAACTTTTTTTACAATGATGGTTGATATTTTCTAATTCAAGTCCCTTTTCTCTTTTCTGATGTTTATATAAATCAGAATAGCCACCACCAATTTGTCTCTTCTTTGTGGCATCCTTTCCTCTCTCCTGTTTACTTCCGTGTCACATATATCTTTGTTACTCCCTAGGTATTCCCCTACACCTTAAGCTCCTTTCTTCTTTTTCTTCCTGAGTCTTTCCAGTCTCCATCCCAATTTAAGGACAAGTAAAGTGCCAGCCATCAGGCTGGTGAATGCAATCTGCTTTCACAGTGCATTAGTGCTGGGTACTAAACCATGCAATGACTGTGTCTATTAGGATACACCCAGTTAATATCTTCCCCAAGAATTAGATTAGCAAACCTGATCAGAAAGTTGTACTGGACTTAAGAACAAAGCTCATTATGTCTGACCCTTCCTCTACATTTCTGCTTTACATCACTAGGACACACAGCACATATCCAATGGCACTAACCTGAGCGTGCTGTTATTACTAACCATTTAAGCATTAACAATAGACTTTTGATCTCCCTGTGTGAAATCCAGGAAGTCCTTATCAAAGACAAAGTCTCATGAATGGTAGTATTTATTTACTTTGGTTGTTCTCACAGCCAGTACTAGGTTCTCATAGGGACTTCTACACATGTAAGAAGTAGTAAGCCAACTTTAAACAAAGCGCTCTGTAACATGGCCTACCTGGGTAACGGAATTTAGAGTTCAAACTTTTGCCCTTTTTGCCGCCCAAAGATCACTGGCTTTGATGAGCTTAAGAAAGGCAGAAAAAGAGAAGGAAGTATATGTCATTTTTTTGGAGCCTGCCTTTGTTACAGAGTAGGAGCCAGCAGCCATTTACACTAAGCGTGTTGTACACCCAACCTTCGGGCTGCTTCTTCTGGTCACTTCCACCCCTTGCCAAGCATTTCTCGATTCTATTCAAGTGGCTCATCTCCTCTGGAGCAATGTAACAGTGTGCTTTGTGTTGTGCACGTTTCTCACCACTCTGGAGTATACTTTCTTTAGTTCCAGGCAATCACTGAATACACTGGTGTGTATTTTGTGAGAAGCCACAAGCGGGGGAGGATGACGTGAAACAAGTCCTAGAAAAAAAATAAATAATAACACTTATGTACCTAACCTTGAATTGTACCCTACATCTTTATAAACAAACAAACAAACAAACAAAAACTGTTGAAGAAAGTTGTGCTATTTACTTTGTAGTAGAGAAATTCAAGGCAGATAGTAACAGTTGTCTTCAACTATTTAAAATGTTGTAATAGGGAAGGGGATTATATTGTTCCATGTCTCCTCAATGATCAGAACTAGGTCCAAGGTAGAGGGAGACAGAGTTTGATTCATTTTAAAGAATAACTTTAGAGTGTGATAGTTAAGCATTTTTTGCTTTGAGATCAAGCTTTTTGAGTTTAAATCTACCATCTGTTAGTTACAAGCCATATCAACTTGAGTACTTTTTATTTTTAAAACTCTTATGACCTGTAGAGCTTTCTCAGTTGTAAAATGGGGATGACATTAGTAACTACCTCATGAATTGTTATGGTTATCTGATGGTGTAAAATATGTTATGTGCTTTTAGCATGATGCACAATGATAATGCTGGCAATTACTAGCAGTTTGAACTGTCTCAAGATAGTATATGCATTTAACAGCAGTTTCCTATGATAACTAAGCACTATGCTTTTTTTTCTGTTTGTTTTTTTTCCCCAAATATGGAGTTCTTTGGAATATTTATTTGTGGTTTTATCATTTTTTATTACTTGGACAAGGGAGGTTGGTGGAGAACTGGAAGGCTTATCTTCTAGAATAATTTAAATGGCATAGATATTTCCATGATGTTTAGGAAAAGTTATACAGTGAGTTTAACATGAGTTCAAAATAACCAGAACATGGGGTGGAAGGGGTGAGGATGCCATTCTGACATAGCAAAAAGTTAAATTAGGATTGTTTTAAAATAAAAAATGCAGTTTTAGGATTTTTAAATATCGTACACATTTTCAACTAAGACATTTATGGACAGTAATATGTAAAATGCCATTCATGTACACACTTTTAAAGAAAAGAATAAATTGTTTTATCCTATAGCTTTCAATTTCTTGAGTTCTTGTTCATATACTTAAACAAAATAAGGTATAACACACACACAGCAAAGTGCACTCATCTCAAATGTACAACTCAATGAATTTCTACATATACATATATCCACATAACCCCATACAGATAAAAATATGAAACTTTTCCAAAAAGTCAAAGAATTCCTTCATGCTCTTTCCAGTCAATACCACTCCCTATTATGAAGTAATCACTATTCAGACTTCTATCAACCTTTGAGAAGTTTTGCATGTTCTTTAACGTCATACAGCCAGAATCAGGCAGTAGTACTCTTGTGTCAGGAGGCTTCTGCTTAGCATCCTTTCTGTTAGATTCTTTCGTATTGTTGTATGTAACTAGTTTATGCAAAAAGCTTCTTATTTCTAAATGGTTTTTCATTTAAAATGAATGGTTTTATTGCAGATAAGTCCCTGGAAGAAATGTGAGGCTGGAAGCAATCTTACACAGCTTCATGTCAGTGTCATTTAATTTACAAATGAAGCATCTGACACCAGAAGATATTAAGTCACTTGCATAACAAATGACCAAGTAACATATAATTAAGTATGCTATATCTTTACAGAGCTATGCCAACACTATTCTCAGTAAGAACCATGTATCTAGTGTCTAAATTATGCATACAAATTTTGAATTATTTAAAATTACAAACGACCATAATACAAATTAATCTTATTCACTCATTACTGGGCTGGCTTCTTGTGTTGTATGCACATTTTGGCAATGACATTTTTAGAACAGTTTATTCTGATTACACACACACACACACACACACACACACTCACAAGCACACATACACTGCCTCAAACAAACCATGTGCGAACCACACATTTCCTAGGATATAACTCTTTATCTCTATATTCTCTCTTGACAACCTTATTGTTTCTGAACTTAAAAAGTTGTTCTTGATACAAGCAGCCAACAGATACATGAAAAAATGCTCAGCCTCACTAATCAGAAAAAATGCAATTCAGAACTACAATGAGAAACCACCTAACTCCAGTAAGAGTGGCCATCATCAATAAATCAAAAAAACAACAGATGCTGGCATGGGTGCAGAGAAAAGGGACTGCTTCTACACTGTTAGTGGAAAGCAGTGTGGCAATTCCTAAAAGAATTAAAAATTGACCTTCTGTACGATCCAGCAATCCCTATCCTGGAAATATATTTGGAGGAACATAAATCGTTCTACAAAAAAGACACCTGCACATGCAAGTTTGTTGCCGCACTATTCACAAAAACATGGAACCAACCCTACTGTCCATTGAAAGTGGACTGGATAAATAAAATGTGGTGCATATACACAAGGGAGTATTATGCAGCCATAAAGAAGAACAAAATCATGGAATCTGCAACACATTGGATGGAGTTGGAGACTCCATCATATTTAATGATCTACCACAGCAGCAAAGAACTGAATACCACATGGTCTCACTCATAAGTGGGACCTGAACATTAATCACATTAGCACAAAGGAAGGATCAGCAGTCTGGACACTGCAGGGGAGGGAGGGGAGTAGGGAGGGGCACGTAACAACACAAAGGGTACTTGATCCTATACCAGGGGCGTGAGGGCCAGTTGGAGGCCCAAACTACACCTGCATGCAGTCTCCTTGTGTAGGTAATTCTTACTTGTACGCCACATCTCTGTAGTAAAATAAAAGTTAATTTAAAAAAAGTTGTTCTTGGAATTGAATGAATACAGCAAAACTGTAAAATAAGGAGATGAGAGGAGGTGGAAGAGTGGTACAAGAATTGCCCTTCAGGGGTCAGTGCACTTTCAGCTTTGATATGGAAGGAAAGGAAGTGAGGCCCTGATTGCCTGTGGATTTGTGGATTTGTTTCTAGTTAAGGGGCCAGGTACAAGATGGAATATGTTAAGTGACAGAAGTCTAAAGAAAGACCATTTCATTTATGGAAATATGGCAGTGTGACTGTTCAGCCCAAACCTCTGCAAAATACAAATTAAAATGCTGGATAAAAAGGATGTTGCTACCAGGCATGGTGGCTTACCCCTGTAATTCCAGCACTTTAAGAGGCTGAGGCAGGAGGATTACTTGAGTCCAGGAGTTCAAGACCAGCCTAGGCAACAGAGTGAGACCTCGCCTCTACAAAATAATAAAAAAATTAACCAGGCTTGGTGTCGCTTGCCTGTAGTCCCAGATAGTCAGGAGGCTGAGGTGAGAGAATTGTCTGAGCCCAAGAGGTCAAGGCAGCATTGAGATGTGATTGTGCCACTGCACTCCAGCCTGGGCAACAGAGTGAGACCCTGATTCAAAAGAAAGAAAGAGAGAGAGAGAGAGAGAGAGAGAGAGAGAGAGAAGGGAGGAGCGAGAAGGGAGGAGGGAGGAGGGAGAAGGGAGAAGAGAGAAGAGAGAAAGGGAAAAACAAAGGATATTGTCTAAAGGCATCAAATTGTTATAAGAAAATGAGAAATCAGGAATCACAGGAATCACAGAGCAGAACTCTAAGAAAGACATTGGGTGCTTCATTTACCCAGTGGTATTTGCTGATACTAGTTTTGGTGGCTTGGCAGAAGAGGGCAGAAGCAAGGCTTGGCACTTATCACGTTTAAAGAAATAAAAGGGAAGCTTAAAAATATCCCCAGGAACCAGATAAGAATAAAAAGTATTTTAAAAGACGTGTAAAAGAACCAACTAGAGCTCCAGGAACAAAAATTAAAATACCGTAGCTGAAAGTGAAAGCTTATATGATTGTTTTAGCAGTTGATTTGTATACAGCTGAAGAAAGAATTAGTAGACTGGAAGATATGTCTGAAAAATTAACAGAAGGCAGCAGGGAAAGGCCTTTTCCACTATCTTCTGTGCATACAATCAGAGTTTTAAAAATGGTGGAAAGAAATGGGCAGAAACAATATATTTGAAGAAATAATGCCTAGAATCTTTTATGATCACATAAATAATAAGAAGTTTAATTTACCTGAAATATGTAATGATTTTGAATTTGTGTATACTTAAAAAAGCCTCAAAATAGCCATATTTATATTTATATACTTATAAATGAACAGATCTATAAGAAGAAAAAATCAAATCCATAGATTCAAAAGGCCTAATGAATACTAAGAAACATAAATAAATGTATTTTAAATTTATATCTCAAAATGTTTTCTGCCCCAAATGATAGAATAATATTACAGCAGAAAATCAACTATATAGAGAATACCTTAAAAGAAATTATAGAATAATGAGAGATTATTATTATTATTATGAAGAAGTGACAGGCAGACTAAACCCTGACTTTTCTTTTTTTTTTTTTTTTTTGAGTTGGAGTCTCACTCTGTTGCCCAGACTGGCGTGCAGCGGCCGCTCCCGGCCACCGCAGCCTCGACCTGCTGGGCTCCGGCGATCCTTCCGCCTCAGCCTTCCAAGTCGCTGGAACTACAGGCGCGCGCTACCACGCCCGGCTAATTTTTTGATTTATTGTGGAGATGAGGTCTCGCCTGCCCAGGCGGGTCTCGAACCCACGGGCTCAGGCAATCCACTCACCTCAGCCTCCCAAAGGCGCGGGATTACAGGCTGAGCCACCGAGCCCGGCTAACCCTGACTTTTCAATAGCAACAGCAGTAGCCAGAAAATAGTAGAAACTTTATGTGCTGAAAGAAAATAACTGATAATTTAGAATTCTACACCAGTGAAAATATCTTTTAAGAATTAAGTAAGACTGGGTATGGTGGCTCACACCTGTAATCCCAGCACTTTGGGAGGCTGAGAGGGGAGGATAGCTTGAAGCCAGGAGTTCAAGACCAGTCTGGGAAACAAAGTGAGACTCTGTCTTTACAAAAGTAGAAAAATTGGCCAGGCTTGGTGGGAGGCTGAGGAAGCAGGACTGCTTGAGTCCAGGAATTTAAGTCTGTGATGAGCCATGATAGTGCTATTGCATTCCAGCCTGGGTGACAGAGTGAAACCCTGTCTCAAAAAGAAAAAAAGGAATTAAGTAAAAGTTTTAAAAATAAAGGAAAAGAATAATTAGAATTTTCATCAAGCGATGCTTCAGTAAAGGATATTTTAATGGTGATACTTTTTATTTTATTAAGACATGGGGTACAATTCAGAGTTAGGTATACAAATGTTCATGATGAGGTGTGCTCCTCCTTCCCCTGGCAGTTTCCCTCAACCGCCAATCCCACCCCCCTCCCCTGGCAGTTTCCCACTACTGCCAATCCCTTTCTTATAGTATTATGATAATTGTTCAAGGTCCACTTATGAATAAGAACCCATGGTACTCTGTTCTTTGTTTCTGTGATAGGTAATTGAGTATGATAAACTCTAAATCAATCCAAGTTGCCGCAAAGTTCATATGTTTGTTCTTCTTTATGGCTGCATAATACTCCATTGTGTATATGTACCACATTTTAAAAATCTAGTCCAGCTTCAATGGGCAGCATGATTGGTTCAGTGTTTTTGCTATTGCGAATAGAGCTGCAACAGACATGTGTGTGCAGGTATCTTTCTGATAGAATGACTTGAGTTTTTCTGGGTATATTCCTACTAGGGGGGTTGCTGGGTCATATGGAAGGTCAATTTCGAGTTCTTTCAGAAATCGCCACACTGTCTTCTAAAGAAGTTGAACTAGTTTGCATTCCCACGAGTAGTGTAGAAATGTTTCTATTTCTCCGCATCCTCGCCAGCATCTGTTGCTGTTTGCTTTATTAATGATGGCCATTCTTACTGGGATTAGGTGGTATCTCAATGGGGTTTTGATTTGCATTTCTCTGATGGTTAGTGAGGCTGAGCATTTTTTCATGTGTCTGTTGGTTGCCTGTATATCTTCTTTTGAGATATCTTCTTTTTATTCATGTCTTTTGCACTTTTTAGTGGGGCTGTTTTGTTTTTTTTTTCCTTTCAGCGTGTTTGAGTTCCTTGTAGATCCTAGATGTTAGGCCATTGTCAGATATACAGTTGGCAAATATTTTTTCCCATTCTGTGGGCTGTCTCCCCACTTTCTTGATGGTTTCTTTTGTTTTGCAAAAGCTTGTCAGTTGATGAGGTCCCACTTGTCTATCTTATCTCTTGTGGTATGGGCACTTGGGGTTTTGATCAGGAATTGGTTGCCAGTTCCAATTTCCATAAGGGTGTCTCCTGCATTTTCTAGGATTCTTACAGTTTGAGGTTTTACATTTAGGCCTTTGATCCATTTAGAGTTAATTTTTGTGTATGGTGATAGCTAGGGGTTCTACTTCAATCATCTGCATGAGATCAGTCAGTTTTCCCAGCACCGTTTGCTGAATAGGTTTTCCTCTCCCCAGTGGTTGTTGGTGGAAACTTCGTCAAAGATGAGTTGGTTGAGAAATGGAGGCTTTGCTTCCGGAATCTCTATCCCGTTCCATTGGTCTGTATGCCTGTTCTTGTACCAATACCGGGCTGTTTTGATTACTGTAACCTTACAGTAAAGTTTGAAGTCTGGAAGTGCGATATAATGGTTATACTTTATGCAGAATGAGCATGAGCCTAAGATGAAATGTCTGAGATCCAAGAGATCCAGAATGGAATGACGAGCAAGTGAAATAGTGAACATGTGAACCTAAATGATTGTTAACCATTTACAACAATAATAAAAATTACTAAT
>CAUYQG010022014.1:0-12505 GCA_963574415.1 Tarsius wallacei
AAGCCTTTGTACTTCCCAATAATTTTTTTTTTTGAGTTGGAGTCTCACTCTGTCACCCAGACTGGAGTGCAGTGGCCGCTCCCGGCCACCACAGCCTCGACCTGCTGGGCTCCGGCGATCCTTCCGCCTCAGCCTTCCAAGCAGCTGGAACTACAGGCGCACGCTACCACACCCGGCTGATTTTTTGATTTATTGTAGAGATGAGGTCTCACCAAGTTGCCCAGGCGGGTCTGGAACCCGCGGACTCAGGCAATCCACTCACCTCAGCTTCCCAAAGGTGTGGGATTACAGGCTGAGCCACTGAGCCCAGCTATACTTTTTAAAAATATTTATTGAGCAAACTATATATCAGACACTGGGCTCTGTGTTAGAACTACAAGACGAATCAGACATCTTCAAATTCTAAAATCCTGCAGTTGGAGCGGTTCCCTTCACAGGTCCCACATTCTCCCCCCAGGATCACCCGTAATGCCCTGGTCTCCTACATTCTGGGACCCCTGCCCACCCGACCCCTCCTCCCCGGGGCCCTGGAGTCAGGGCAGGATGTTTCTGCTGTGTTCCCAAGGAGGGGCGGGGTGGTGGGATCCTGATAAGTCCAGTTCAAACACAGTAGTTTTGGCCAAGTGCTCACACTTGTAATCCCAGCACTTTGGGAGGCAGACGTGGGAAGATCACTTGAGGCCAGAAGTTTGAGACCAGCCTGGGCAACTGAGTGAGACTCCACCCTTACAAAAAAATTTTTTTTTTAAATTAGCCAGGCATGGTGGCACACATCAGTAGTCCTAGCTAATTGGGAGGCTGAGGCAGGAAGATTGCTTGAGCCCAGGGGTTGGAGGCTGCAGGGAGTTATAATTGCACCACTGCCCTCCAGTCTGGGCAACAGAGGGCGACCCTGTCAGTAAGAAAGGAAGGAAGGAAGGAAAGAAAAAATTTAGTGTCTTTTTTCCCCCTCAGAACCATCCCTATGCTGGTGGCTTCATGGTTCCAAGCTCTGAATCAAATAAGCATCCATGGAGTTAGTGTTTCCAGAAGCAAAAGGCTGCCAGGTCTTACACGATACCCAAAGCAAGCCTTAGAGAGGGACCCATTTATAAGCCTGGCTCATGGCCAGGAACTCAGCCTGTCCTTGCTTTCTCTGAAATTCCTTGTGCGGTATGCCACCAGCATGGCAACATCCTGGGCATGGCCACAGTGCCCCACTTCTGAGCACTCCCACCTCAGTCCAGCAAGAGGAAGCTCTCCAGGGAAATGTGCAGCCCTGGGACATGAGGAACCAGAGCAGAGACAGGAGGCCTGGACAGCACCTGGTTCCAAAGGCTGTCTGCCTTTCAGACTGCTGCTTCCTCCTCAAATCTGCACCCCACGGGAGTCACTGGGAAGAAACAAGGGAGTTGAGGGGTCATCTGGGCTTCCATGTTATAAAACTTGAGAGCCCTGAGAGCCGTGTATCACAGCTCCCACTAGGGTCCCGTGCTGGTGACTTCCAGGGGTACAGGGGAACAGAGGAGCTGTAGCTAACACAGAGATCATCTCAGGGGTCTTGGGAACAGGGATATTCCTGGGCTCCTTTAAAGACGTAGCTACATTAGCATGAGTTCCAGGAGGCTGTGCAGGCCGTCCTCTTGGCAGCCTCACCAAGGACCCTGAGATGCTGAAGTGACCATGACTCTTCCTCCCACACAATAGACAGATGATACTTATACAGGCTCCAAAGTCTGCCTGCCTGGGCTCAAAGCTCTGTTCTGCTACTCCCTGTGAATCAGTTTCCTCTCCTGTAAAATGGGCTCATGGTTGTACCTGACTCCCAGGGCTACTGTGACTTTAATACTTCCAAAGTGCTCAGTCAGTGCCCAACACAGAACAAGCCCTCAATAAATGTCACGGGTTTCTACACATTTACCCTGGAAATCGTTCAGAACCAATACTTCTCTTAGAGCGGGCTGAATCTATGAGATGACCAAGCAAGAATTGTCATAAAAATAATTCCGTTTTTAAAGAGTGACTGACCCTTTTAAGAGAGATTTTACACACATTCACCTCCTTTGAGTCTCCTCCCTGTGAGCTAGGGCAGGGTGAGTCTTTATGGAAAAAACTGTAGAGAAGGTGGGTGACCCCTGGCCCCCCAGTTGGTCTTTGGTAGACCCAGGATGGGTTCTGACTTCTTTTTTTCCTCAATGCCACCCTGTTCCTCCCTGACGCCAGAACACAAATGTTCTCACAAGTTTACTTCTCACTCCTACCAAGTCCAAAAACACCAAGTCTCAGCTGTCCAAATATTTTTCAGCCCTCGGCTTTTGGATGAATGTAATTTGGTTCAAACTTGTCCCAAACAAAATCAAAGAGGTGTTAATAGGACAGGAGTCCGAGGCCTGGAAACCCCTGATGTCAGGGGACTGTTTATCTCCTGATAAAGTAATAAAGCACCAGCATTCTAATCTTCATGACATTCAAGGGTACTTGGGAAAAACGAAAAAAAAAGCAATCTTGGGCAAAAACGGAAAGAAGCCACCATTTTTTTTTTTTTTTAGAAAAAAGAGCAAAGTGAATATTTTCACCAGTAGGTGGCAGTAAATTGATAAGGCTTGAGAAGCGGAATGTTTAAACATGAATCATAAGTATTTGGAACGTGGAGACCATCTCGTCCAATCTGCTTATGTTATTTACAAAGAAATTAAGGTCCGCCGAGGGCACTTGACTTGCTCAAGGTCTTGCACCTAGTTAATGGCTGAGCTAGACTCAACTCAGGTCCCATCATTAAACCAGAATGTGTAAGAGCACAGATGGCTTTTCAGAACTGCCTGACATCTTAGTCACACAAAGAAAAAGGCCACTTTTTTTGAGGGTGTGAATAATTTCAGCTGGAAGCAAAGCTGATAGACGTTAAGACACAAAAAACAGTTGGTCTTGCTCTCAGACTTCCAAGCTAAAAGAGGGAAGGAGGAAGACAGGGAGGAGAGCGGGAAGGAGGGAGAGAGGGTGAGAGAGGAAAAACAGCCATCTATTTCTGTGTCCTTTTGAGGCTTCCTAACACATTGTGCTGCCTCTGAGCCCCTCCCAGTCAAGATTCCCAAAAGAGATCAGGGATTTGGGGGTAAGAATTCCCCCTCCTTTCCCCCACCACCCCTTCCACTTTATCAACACCAGTTTGTGGTACCAGGCATTAACGTCTTACTGCATATAGAATCCAGGTGCCACTTTATCCTGATTGAGCCATATCGTGAGAAACAAACCCTCAGGAAGTGAGATGATCGTCTGCTCGCTGAAGGGGTCATGTTTGTCCTGCATAGCTCCAAGGAAGAGAATTCAAACATTCAAGAGGAACAAATGTACCTAGAATGATATTAGGCTCGTATTAAGTGCTTAGTAAGTATGGATGGAGGGATGCATGGAAGGATGGATGGATGGGAAAACATTTAGGGCAAAAGATTTCAACTGATACAATGAAAATGTTTTCAGTCTCAGAAGTCCAAAAAAGAATGCGCTACTTTGGTTGACTATGTAATGAATTCCCTGTCTCTGGAGGTATTCAAGCACAGCCACCCACCCACATAGCAGGAATGTTGTGAAGCAGTTTGGGGTGTTTTGAACAGGATGAACTTTTAGGTCCTTCTGAATCCCAATGTTTCTGTTATTCCATGATACTTGTGCTTGGCGAAAGAAAAAGAAAGAAACCAAAGATGATTATGTCTTTGACCTTAAGAGCTTTTAATGGAAAAAAATCACACAGATTTCAGGTTGCTTCATCTGAAATTCTGGTCCCCTGCTCCTTTATTGAGCTTTCTGCCACAGCTGGGAAACCATATCCTCCTGGCAATTCTCTTGGGAGCTCCAACTGGCTTGGTTTAAGTAACAAGTTTGTTTCTTTTCAATTTTGAAAATAGAGAATAGGCGTGGTAGCTCACGCCTGTAATCCCAGCACTTTGGGAGGCCAACTTGGATCGCTTGAGCCCAAGACTTCGAGATCAACCTAGGCTGCAGTGAACTGTGATTATGCCACTGCACTCTGGCCTGGGTGACAGAGTGAGACCCTGAGAGAAAGAAAGGGAAAGAGGGAGCAAGGGAGGGAGAGGAGGGAGGCAGGGAGGGAGGGAGAAATAGACTTGTGGAAACCCGGATTGGTTCTTTTAGATGTAGGTAATTATACAGGTCAACCTCTCAGCCATGCCTGAATCAAGATGCATGGGACCACAGAACTGGGGAGTCATGTGACCCCGCTGGTGGCAGAGTGGTGGACTCAGCTAGACTGGCCTTTCTATGGGCTCCAGCTCTGACTACATGGTCCTTTGAAGAAATTCCCCGGAGAGGCCTGGGGTGGGGGACAACACCGGGTAACAAAAAGGAGAAAGGAGGCCAAAAGCCAGAAGGGAGCTGGTTCCCCAGCCCCAAAAGGGGTTAGACCCTCGCTGTCTGGCTGCACACTCTGGCTTCCTCTGTTTCCCCTTCTTTGCATGAATGGATGGTGTTCGCTGTTCACCATATTAAATGTCTGACAGTCCAACAGACAAGAGCTACCGACGGCTCTTGGCCAGGGAGACGATCAACCCGGTAGGGGAGACAGAGGGGAAGGACAGGCCTCGGCCTTGGACTTGCATTTCCTCCCATTCCTCCAATGGAGTCTTGGGGAGTCGCCCAAGAGGCTCCTGGCCAAGAAGTGCTGTTAAGACTCCCAAAGTGAGTTTTTAGTGATGTGATGAAGCAGGATGCGCTAGCTGACATGAGCACATGAGAGGGTGAAATCATGTGCTCTGTAGACTGGAAAAAACAACAAGCCCGGAGAAAGCTCACTGCAGCCGAGAGCGAGCAAAGAAAGACCCAGCACCAACCTCCAGGCCCAGGAATCCCGGGACTTCCGGCGGCCTTGACCGGGAGACTCACTTCCGGGAGGCCTGGACGGGGAGACTCACTTCCGGGCGGCCAGGACAGGGAGACTTACTTCCGGTGCTGCAGGCACACTTCCTGTGGAGCCCATTGGTCTACCAAGCCGGAAAGGATTCCCACGTGTTGTCTTCATTTCCTGTTATGGCATATTTATGAACTCGGCGCCCTTGTAAATGACTGCAAAGACACACCCCCTTTCCCGATGTTGAAACTGAACTTGCGCACCCGTGGCCTCTCAGAGCACGACACCCTTTTGGTCTTTACCTCTTGTCTACAACAGCCGGGGGCAGGAATGGTGTTCCAGACCCTCTAATTTGAGGGTTTTGAGTTTTTTTGTTCGTTTGAGACACAGTCTCATTCTGTCGCCCATGCCGGACTGCAGTGGCGCAATCATAGCTCACTGCAGCCTTGAACCTTCCCTGGGACTATAGGGTACCCACCACGTCTGGTCTTCCTTGACCTGCTTTTATCTGAATTCTCCTCCTTCAGTCCACACCCAACCCTCATTAGGTTGTCCTCTTTGTGTCTTATTCATCTTTGTTCATTGACTCAGTTACCAAATGTGGACTGAAGACCTGCATGACCTGGGCATGGTGGAGATTTATTTGAGCAAGTCACACTCCCTGACCTCAAGACTTGCCAAATTTTAGAGCCATAATTTACAGTGGGAACGTGCTTATGCTTTTATATTTAAACAAAACAAAACAAAACAAAAAAACCTAAGGCTTAGATTTAAAACAAAACAAAACAAAACAAAAAAACCCTGAGGCTTAAATAGAATAAATTAACAAGAGCTGCTGGAATTATAACTGCTGGGTACTGTGGCTCATGCCTGTAATCCCAGCTCTTTGGGAGGCCAAGGTGGGAGGATTGCTTGATCCCAGGAGTTCAAGACCAGCCTGGGGAAAATAGCAAGACCTCGTGTCTACAAAACATCAAAAAATTAGCTGGGTGTGGTGGTGCACTCCTGTAGTCCCAGCTACTTGGCAGGCTGAGGCGGAAGGATCGTCTGAGTCCAGGAAGTCAAGGCTGTGGTGAGCCATGATCGTGCCACTGCACTCCAGCCTGGGTGACAGAGTGAGACCCTGACTCAAAAAAAGAAAAAGAAAAGAAAAGAAAAAGAAGAAAGTAACAAGAGCAGAACTCAAGTCTTCTGCTATCCTATCCCCTGAGCACCCAGCAGGGTACTGTGGTTAGTAGGCTGTCAGTACATATTAATTTACCCCTATTTCTCAGGATGGGGGTGGGGTGGAGAAGAATGCAGTCAGCCTTAAGCCAGCCGCCGAGCTGGGTGTGAATATCCGTCATGTCCCCCTCCCTGGGGTAAGGCCAGATGCTTCTTGTGCTTGTAAGTCACCAAAAGTTTTACTGCTCTTTCCAGGATCTGTTCCAAAAGAAGAGTTAAGCACACAGTCTCTGGAGCCAGTATCCTTGGGAGACCCAAGTAAGTGAATTGACGACTAGAAATGCTTGGTGGCTTTGACACTGATCTACCCTCTCTCCCCTCTGCCCACACACCCCACCCAAGCCCGCCTCGCCCCTGCATGGATCTGTCTATCTCCTCTCTCCTGTCACTCTGCTCTGAGGAGAGAAGGAAGCTTTTGAAGGATTTAAACTGTCTATGTATGTGAGGGGGAGAGGTTCTGAGTTTTTAAACATCGCTATGGCAACAGGGTGAAGAATGGGATGGAACGGAGAGACGGGGATGGAAGAAAGGAGGAGATGGCAGGCTGGTGGGGGCAGTGGTGATGATGGTTAGCCACAGCTCGAGGTTGGAGTGGAAATGGAGAGAAGCGGGCAAATACAAGAGATGCAGAGGAGGAAGGGTCTCTAGGATGGAGCTGCAGGGAAGGATGACCTGAGCAGCTACGTGAATGAGGATTGCTGGGGATGGAGCAGGCAGGGCAGGGAGGTGGTTGGCGGCCTTCCGTGAGACATGGGCAGTGATAGTGGGATGACCACAGGGACCCAGCATTCAGAAGGAGCAGCCCACGCAGAATTTAGAGCTGGAAGACAATGAGCTATGGTTGAAACCAAGGCTATGAGACCAGAACACTTGACCCAGGGAGATGGGCAGAGTTGGGAGGAACAGAGTACTTAAACCAGAGAGGCCATGCTGGGTAGAGGAGAGGCCACCTGAGGATACCAGCAAGGAGGGGCCAGGGAAGAAGAGGAAAACCTGCAAGGTACGGAAAGAAGGAACTTACAGATTCTTCTGGAAAGTCGCTAGTGGTCAGCCACCCACAGGCAGTGAGGCTCAAACCTGCTGCAGGTAAGGATCGCCTGAAGACATTTTAAAAATTAAAGATGTTGTCGGCCAGGCTGGGTGACTCAGCCTGTAATCCCAGCACTTTGGGAGGCCAAGGTGAGTGAATTTCCTGAGCCTGCGGGTTCGAGACCCACCCGGGCAGCTTGGTGAGACCTCGTCTCTACACTACAGCAAAAATGAACCGGGTGTGGTAGCACGTGCCTGTAGTTCCAGCTACTTGGAAGGCTGAGGCAGAAGCCCAGCAGGTCAAGGCGGTGGTGGCCGGGAGCGTGCCACTGCACTCCAGTCTGGGCGACAGAGGGCGACTCCAACTCAAAAAAAAAAAAAAGATGTTGTCTTTCTGCCTCACACCTACAGTATCAGGCTCGACCTGGAACTTGTTACTCACCGTGTGGTCTGAGCCAGCTGCAGCGGTTCACGCCTATAATCCCAGCACTTTGGGAGGCCGAGGTGGGAGGGTCACTTGAGGCCAGGAGTTCAAGACCAGCCTGTGCAACATAGCAAGACCCCCATCTCTAAAAAAAAAGAGGCTTAAAAAATTAGCTGAGTGACTATAGTCCCAGCTACTCAGGAAGCTGAAGTGGAAGGATCCCTTGAGGCCAGAAGTTCGAGACTACGGTAAGCTATGATTGCACCACTGCACTCCAGCCTGAGAGACAGAGCGAGACCCCATCACTAAATAATAATAATAACAACAGCAACAACAATACAGTGTGGTTTGGGGACCAGCAGCATATGCATCCTGTGGGAGCTTGTTAGGAATGCAGATTCCATAGGCCATATGTCCAAGTGAATCCTTTGCACGTTGACTCTGAAGAACCATAGTCCAGCGTGATTCCCAGGGGTCCATTTGTTGAAGCTGCAACTGAGATATGTGCATGACTCCTACGTGCATCCAGGGTTAATCTGTCATACCGTCCCGTGTTGGAGAAAACCAGAGCGATTCAACAAATTGGTAGATCGATTCCCATAGACACAATGTCTCACCTCTCCTTCCTCGTCCTCCAGCCTGGCCTCTTCTGTGACCATGGTAAACTGCCCGGTTCTGCCCATGAGCATTGAGGGCGTCATCACCAAATCAGCATGTTTTCATCTCGGTGTGAGAAAGCCACAGGTCTCAGACAGCAGGTGCCCTGAGCTCAATGACTCAAAGGGGCCATTGTCATGTAAGACATTCTGAGAGAGGGGGGCAAGGTAACCCCGAAAGCAGCCATCAGGCTGGTACAAGAATTCAGCCAATAGAGACACGCCTCACCTTCTTAAGACCTTGCTGTGAGATGAATGTGTCAATCCGGAACTCAGTTCAAGACGTGGGCCACGAGGGGAAAACCATCCATGAGAAACCAAAGTAGATGCAACAAAATCCATGTACTTGATTCACTTAAAAAGAAAATCCCTTTGGCCCTTACTCTAATTAACAGTGGTTCAAAAAAATAAAAAGGGTTTGAGCACAATTGAGGCATATTGAACGAATCTGCTGACATCTGGAAGGAAACCCCCTCCTCACGAGTCCTTCCCGAACTTTGCTGCGCACACGAATCACCTGGGGGGTTGTTAACTGCAGACCTGATCCCGTAGGTGGGGACGGAGCCTGAGAGTCCAGCAAACCGTGGGTGCGGGTGGGTGGCCAGCCCTGAAGAGCACCACTGCCACCTGCTGGCAACAATTTGCATCGCGAGCCCAGGCCTGGAAAAAAGCGAGTTGGCCTTGCTGGGGGAACAACATGACCAACTGTACAGCGGTGTGCTGCCTGATCCCAGGCTTCAACGGCCTTCTGAAACTCCTCTTGGGGGTCTCACTTGCCTGTTTCAGTCTTCATCTCGAGGGTCATGCTTGGGGGCAACAAAGGACAAGGGAGGCCGGGTGAACAGGAAGAAGTGGGAGGCACTGAGCATCCAGCCAGACAGGAGGTCAAAGCTTTGGTGATCCCAGGCACCAGTGCCCTGATTCCCCCAGAGCAGAGTCCACCAGACCCAGATGGGGTCTGTCACCTCTGGTTCCTCCTCTGGTTTTGACTGTCGTGCAAGAAAGTAAAACTCAGACGTAACTTTTCTCCTTAATCTGACAGTTCCACCGTAGCTGTCATCGAGACGTATTTGTCATTCATTCTGCTGCTTAAGACTTTGTTGATTCATGTCCACACATTGCTTTCACTTTTTAAAAAACCAACAACAACCTTCTCCATCCACGAATCTCCTCCTCCTGGAGGCCGGAAGACTCTAGCCTCGTGGTAGCAATGGGCCATTGGGAATAGGGTGTTCTGGAGAGACAGGTGCCTGGCCACGGCTCCCCCCCCACAAAAGGGGGTACTGGCTCTCCACCCCCACTCCCTCAGCCCCCTTCCCCCTTCTCTTGGATTCGTCAGCCCAGAAATTCCTAACTTTTCTCTGTGGAACTGTTTTGAAACATTCTCATCTCCCGAATTGCAACTGTTAAATAATTCATTTTTCTCTTGTTATTAATTAAAGGGCTATGTGACTGCCAATAAGAACCTCTGATTAGCCTCGAATAATCAGTTTTATCATACTGAGATGATATCATCTCTGTCAAGAGCAAAGGAAACACTAATTTCTATTAGCCTGTGTGACTATTCACTAATTCCTATTCGTGTTTGAAAGATTGAAAAGAGCTTGCATGCCGGGTGTGGTGACTCATGCCTGTAATCCCAGCACTTTGGGAGGATTGCTTGAGCCCCAGAGTTCAAGACCAGCCTGAACAACATAGCAAGACCCCATCTCTACAAAAAATTTGAAAATTAGCCAGGCATGGTGGCGTGTACCTCTAGACCCCGCTATTCAGGAGGCTGAGGGAACAACATGACCAACCGTACAGCAGTGTGCTGCCTGATCCCGGGCTTCAGTGGCCTTCTGAAATTCCGCTTCTGTGGCCTTCTGAAACTCCGCACTCTAGCCTGGGCAGCAGAGCAAGGCTCTGTCTCTAAGAAGAAGAAGAAGAAGAAAAAGCTTACGACCCCCCTCACCCCCATCTCTACTATAACTTTTCATGTCCTCACAGAGATCCAGAGATTCTAAGCCAGAACAGCTATCCTCGTTTATATCACAAGTAAAAGAAATAAAGGAAGGCAAAGTGGGGACCAAAGGGAGGCCCAAACTTTACCTGGACTTACTTACTCACTTACTTGTATGCCTAATCCTGAATTTCACTCCACATCTGGAAGGAAGGAAGGAAGAAAGAAAAGAATGAGAAAAGCCTAAGACAGGTAGAAACAGGAGCCGACATCCTGCAGATGTATGTGGATATTTTCTTTGCCCGATCCTGAATTGCACTCCACATCTTAGAATGAAAGGAAGGTGGGGAGGGAAAGAAGGAAGGAAAGGAAGGAAGAGCAAAAAAGAAAAGAAAAGAAAGAGAAAAGCCTAAGACAGGTACAAACAGGTGCCAACATCCTGCAGATTTATGTAGATATTTTCTTTGCTGCCCTCAGGGAAGTGAAGAAGACTGATATCAACGACTCGTTCTGCAATTCCTGCCCTTTCTTTAGTACTGGCCTTGAAGGTTCTTTCACACCTTTGTAAAAATCCAACGCTTATTTCTCAAAAGTTAGGATGAGAATAAAAGACTACAAGCCTTTAGGACTTGGTCCTGGTGATTCCCACATCCGGGGTCTGCACTTATTTGGTCTGAGCCTGGGAAGCCGTTCTGAGACCCTTCCCAAGCTTGCCCAGGACGTCACTGCTTCCGAGGTCTGTCTTTGTGGCTGATACACAGAATTCTAGAACGGCTGTGGAAACAAGGGCTAACCCGTGTGTCTAAGACCCTGGTGCTCAGGGAAGCTGGGGTGTAAATGCGTGAATACACCCTGCCTCTTACCAATTGTCTCTTACTTTCTTCTCATGGGAATCTCAGGGGGGACCCTGGTGGAGGAAAAACCACAGAGGTGCCTGGGCGAACGCAGTGGGCAGTTACTGAGTAACAGTTTTCTCCGTTCCTCAGACTGCAAGGTCGACTTGTCGTTTGTCATCGACGGGAGCGCCAGCCTCGGCAAGCGCCGGTTCCACATCCAGAAGCAGTTCCTGGCCAGCGTCGCCCAGGCTCTGGACATCGGCCCGGAGGGCCCCCTAATGGGCGTCGTCCAGTATGGGTGAGTGTGGCTGCTGCTTTGAACCCAACACCCGGAGACACTGTGGCTTCAATTCCATGCTGCAAATATTACCAACGTGGCCTGGAGCATAGGCTTGTTCTTTTCTCTAATACAAAGGTGAATGCAAAAAAAGTGAAGCAATCCAATGATGCCTGAGACTTTCTGGAGGAAGAGACAGGCTAATAAGCACATGTGAGTGAATGGCATTTGGCAGAGAATATTTATGAGTCTGGGAATTAGGAGAGCTGGGTGCCAGTCTTCACTTGGCCACTAACAAGCTGTGTGGCCCTGGGGTTGGCCTTCGCCTCTCTCGTCATCAATGTCCTCATCTGTAGATCAAACCTGACTGTTAGAGCATTTGTTTAAGGGAGCACCCCTGTGCTACAACCTATCCACTTTTACATAAGATGCCTAGAAAATACGGTGTGTTTGGTTGTGCCTTCTTTTCTTTAAACAATTTTAGGCCTCTGCATTGGGACGGAGGAACTTGCCAGGCATTGGGAAAGAAAGGATGGGGAGAGAGATGGCCCCCGTCAGTTAGCTGAGCATCTAGGTGACTGCCCCCAACCCATGTTATTATTTTACTTAGGGTAGAAACTGAGGGCTCAAGTTGACATCCAATCTCAACCTTCTTCTCACTTAGATGGGGTTATAAATCACTCTTTCTTCAAATATGAATAGGTCTCTCCCTAGAACAGAGACACAGATATTGACAGGTAATACACAATGCAAAGAGCAAGCATATGTACATCTCAAATTGTATGCATACATCTCCAATAGGTGATCTTTTGATCAGGAACCACTGAGGGCAGGATAATGACCATACCTTTCACGAAGAACCCTTGGGTACCCCTGGAAGTAGACGCTAACATATATCTTGGTTCCAGTCACTCAGAAGCTGCTGTCATAGCTTATTCACTCTCCCGGAAAGTAAAAGCACCCGTTCCCAGGGGCCCCTTCAGAAGTTCCCTGAGATCCCCTCCCAGAGCGCCCTGTAAACAGAGGTTGTTCTATCAAAGACCCTGGAATACTTATCTCTGAGTTGTCAGGAGAAGTAAGCGCAATGCCTGATTTTCATAAGAGGCTATAACACCTGTAGTTTTAGAATTAGATCCCAATAACACATTTAGTGTTATCATCTATTTCTGTGAGGATAACTGAGTAGGTTAGTGACCTGGCACTTGAATATACAAGGTCCAACAATTAAGTTTGCAAACTCATCCTAGAAAAGGTGCTCCATGCCTCACTGCTGAATA
>CAUYQG010022015.1:0-32826 GCA_963574415.1 Tarsius wallacei
ACGCCCGGCTAATTTTTTTTGATTTATTGTAGAGATGAGGTCTCGCTTGCCCAGGCGGGTCTCGAACCCACGGGCTCAGGCAATTCACTCACCTCAGCCTCCCAAAGGCGCGGGATTACAGGCTGAGCCACCGAGCCCGGCAATATTGAGCTTTTTTTAAATTATAGTATGTACTTCTTTATTGAATTGCTTTGAAATTTAACCCAAGAAACCAGCATTCATTAGAAACTGATTACTGCCCAGAATTCTTAAGTAACAGTCAAGTTGTGTTGCTTACTGGTTTAAGTAATTGATGATGTCTTTCTTTTTGATAAGAATATAAAGTATAGAAGGAATTAGAGGCAACACTATTTTATCTGTATAGGAAACACTATGCTTGCATATTTCAAGAAAGTATGAGCAGCTCTGAGAATAGATGTTTAGTGCAAGTGATGACAAACAGAAAAAGCTGGTCATTGAAGGAAGAAAGATACATTACTGCAGAAACGGCTCTGATCTCCTTAAATATGAGAATAGTTTGTGGACATTCTTTTTGCCCCTAGATCCTCATAGATTTAGAAATAAATGCTTAAATGTATATGAGAAAATAAATTACTGAATGCCTCTGGCTTTTGATGAATGTTACGTTCACATCAGAGGATTTAAGAAAGGCATCATGAGTTGAAAAAGCTTAAGAAGATAATATTGAAAATTCTGTAAAACTATAATCCACATAATTTGCAGTTGTGTAGATTTTTCAGGGTCAGAGGGAGTGTTTTTTAAAACTTCAATATTCGGTATTTTAAGATGATAACATTTTTTAAAAATCACAATATAGAAAGTTGTTGAACCCATATATAAGGACTCAAAGTTATTTTTTCCTCTTTTTAAGAATGTTTTATTATGAAGCAATTTGATTTTCAATTAAGTTTCAAAATAGTTATAGAGAGAGCCTGCATCTTCCAGTAATAACATTTTATGTAGCAACAGTACAATATCATACTAGGAGAATGATATCAAAACAATGCTTTTAAGTATAGGTATAAAATGCTTTTAAGTTTAGTATAGATTTTTATAAGGTATAAGTATACTATATACCTTTTAAATTCACCAGTTTGTACATGTACTCATTTTGAGTGTTTATGTATGTGTGTGTGTAGATTTGTGCAGTTTTGTCACATGTCCAGATTCCTGTAATGACCACCACAATTGAGATACAGATCACTTCCATCACCATGAGGGAATTCCTCATAGAATGAAGAAATTCCTCCAGCAATAATGGATTACCCATAATTGAACTCACACCCACTCTTAGCCCGTGATCTCTGGCAACTACTAACTTATTCTCAATTTTTATGCTTGTGTTAAGATTATTTTTTAAAGCAATACATGAGCCAATATAAATATGATATAAATATAAATCTATATAATAGTGCAAATTAATTACCTATACACCTAAATTTTAGAAATCTTAAGTTTATGCTGCTTTTATTATAGTATTCTTTTCCCTTTGGTAGGATTCATCATAGACTTCTTTGAGATGGCCATTTTGATTTTCTTTCACATGCTTAAATGTTATATTTTAAATATATAAAATATGATATTACAGTTTTAAAAATACTTAGCAAATGAAAATCTGACAATTGGGAGTATCTGTTTGCTTTCAGTTTTGGAAAACCATATTCTGTAAAGTTGAAGGAGCCTACATAAGAGGAGATTAGCTATTATTGCCATTTTGACTTCTTTATCTTCTTTCTTGAGATTTTATGAGGGGGCAAACATTTTGAAAAAGAAGATGGCATGACCTGATACTATTGTAGAAATAAGAAATAGGAGTACAAATCTTTGGCACCCTGAATCCTTTCAGTTTCTGTACTTCAAAGAGATACAGATAAAGGGTTGCATTTAGTAAAAAGCAGAAAGTGAGGTCTTTATGTATTTCTGCTTTCCAGTGTAATATTGTAGCAACAGGAGTTACACAGTAGGGTAACCCTCATACAATTTTGATGGTGGAAAAGAACTTGGAGAGATCATTTAATGTGAATCTTGTCTTGACAGCTGTTTTAATCTTGAATAGATGAGAAAGTCTTATTTTGAAAGGGGAAACTTTAAGATTTCTCATAGTAACCTAAAGGACTGGGAGAGGATATCTTTTTTGAAATTAGTTAATGTAAATTCTTCATGTTAATCTCCTGTCTTATTCTTATCTCAGTGTTGATGAAGGGTATTGGAATCCTTTGAAAAAAATTCCGCTATCTTAATAAATCAACCCTTAGTTTAGAAAGTCTTAGTTTTATTCGTACTGGAGGTTTAAATATATATATATATATACATATATATACATAGCCGGGCTCGGTGGCTCAGCCTGTAATCCCGCACCTTGGGAGGCTGAGGTGAATGGATTGCCTGAGCCCGCGGGTTCGAGACCCGCCTGGGCAACTTGGTAAGACCTCATCTCTACAATAAATCAAAAAATTAGCTGGGCGTGGTAGCGCACGCCTGTAGTTCCAGCTACTTGGAAGGCTGAGGCAGAAGGATCTCCTGAGTCCAGCAGGTCGAGGCTGTGGTGGCCAGGAGCAGCCACTGCACTTCAGTCTGGGCGACAGAGTGAGACTCCAACTCAAAAAAAAAATAATAATAATAATAATAAAAAATAAAAAAATATACGTGCATAGGTCTCAGCTCTGTGTCTTACTTCATTTTCTGTTGCTGTAACTGAATACCTGTGACTGGATAGTTTATAAAGGAAAGGGGTTTGTTGAGCTCATGATTCTGGATCCTGAGAGGTCCAAGCTTCATCTGGGTGGCTGCATCTAGTTGGCTCTGGTCAGAGCCTCATGTTTCTCATAATATGGTAGAGAAGCAGAAAGGGAAGGTGACACTTGCAGAGAGCAAACATGAGAGGCAGCCTTACTTTATAACAACCTGCTCTTGCCAAGACTAAGTTTTGCAAGTGAGAGAATGCCTTCCTTCCCAAGAGACCACATTAAACACTTCTTGAGGGTAGATCCCTCATGACCTAAATGCCTCCTAAAGGTTTCACCACCTCCCAACATCACTATCTTGGCAATTAAATTTCAACATGATACCTTTTGGCAGGGACGAGTTACAACTAGTTAGATTCCTTTGAAAAGCAAAAATTTTGAGATTTCTTTAAGAATTAAAAATAGACTTAACACTCGATCCAGCAATCCCACTACTGGGTATATACCCAAACGAACACAAATCACTCTACCAAAAAAACACCTGCACATGCATGTTTATTGCAGCACTATATAGTAAAAACATGGAATCAACCTAGGTGCCCATCAGTGGTGGGATGAATAAGGAAAATGTGGTACATCTGCACCATGGAATGCTACACAACCATAAAGAAGAACATCCTGAGCAAATTATCACAGAAACAGAAAACTTAATACCATATATTCTTCCAAATAAGTGGATGATGGGCTTAGTAGAAGCCCCAGGCTTATCATCATGCAATATTTTTATGTTACAAACCTGCACATGTACCTCCCACCCAGATAAAATTAGGAAACGAGAATAAATATAGAATAGCCACTGAAGTTACAGTGTGCCAGAGTATATCTTTATTTTCCATACCATTCTAGTAGTAGGATTATGATCTAGGTATAGCACTTTCATAAGAATTTTTCTTAAGTCAAATGAATTGAGATTACTTAATACCATGTTTTGCTCTGTTAATTAAGGAAGTATGTAGAATACTTACCAAGTAATTTATAGTCTGAGCTCTAATTTTTAATAACTAGATCTTAACCATACTATCCCACTAGATCCTAGTATACTTTTGGTTTATAACATACCAAATTATACTTTAAATTGTTCAAGAAGTTAAAACGTATTAATTTACATACACACAAATAAATACATAATACACTTTTACTTCTGCTGTTTTGAATTTCAGTGAGGTCAGTGTTTCTTAAAACTAAATCTATTGGCAGAAAGTTTTGAAATTTGGGAAAGATTTTTGGCAGCTATTTAGTGAAGTTAATGTTTATAAAATGTATCATATCTAAAACATATAATACTTTATTTTTAAGGGAGCTCTTGTGAGTGCCTTGGCTGATGACACCTTACACTTATGGAATTTACGTCAAAAGAGGCCTGCTATACTACATTCACTTAAATTTTGCAGAGAAAGGTAAGAATTCTCTCAGTTATCCTACGTAGAGGATGTTTACTATTGTGTTGATACTTTTTTTTGAATTTTAGTCTTTGATTTTTTTGTGTGTGACGGACTTTATATACAATCTGAAACTACTTGGAAAACTCAAGGGATGTACCCTAGAAGCAAGATTACCTTTCTAGACCCATCTTCCTCTCCACAGGCAACCACATAAATGTTCCTTTGTGTCTTTCTGGAGGTACTTACAACCTGTGTAAAAAGGGAAAAAAAATCTTTGTATAACTTTTTTTTCATAAAAGGAAAGACATTATGTAGTGTTTTTGTAACTTGTTTCACTTAACAAAATATCCCATAGGTTGTCTCTTATCAGCACACTTAAGTCTTCCTTGGTCATTCTCATAAATGCATGACACTCTGTTGTATGTAAGTGCCATCATTTATTCTGTCAATGTTCATTAGCGAACATTTATATCATTTTCAAACTACTGTTTATTTTACTGTATTGTGATGTCTGTTATGTTACATATGCACATTGTCTTTGTCCATGTATCTGAGTACAGCCGTAAAATAAATTTGTAGAAATGGGAAAGCTTGGTCAAAGAAATCTCTTATATGACTTATAAATTTGGAGCTTTGGTTAGAAATTATATTAAACATTGTCCTCATATGTTCTTGTATTACTCTTGAAGTTTCATTTTTTATGCATATTCTCTGATTTATATGGATCTTATTTTGCCACAAAATATGAATAAGAATATAGTCCCTCGCCTTGATATATCGAGACATATTTTTAATTTTATAAATGTATGTGAGTATGTATATATCTCATATTTATGTAGTTGCCATCAAAGGTACTTTTTTCATATTTTGAGGAAAATTTTTGAATTTCTTTTTTGTTGTTGTTTTTGTTTTTTTTGAGTTGGAGTCTCACTCGGTCGCCCAGGCTGGAGTGCCGTGGCATGTTCCTGGCCACCGCAGCCTCGACCTGCTGGACTCAGGTGATCCTTCCACCTCAGCCTTCCAAGTAGCTGGAACTACGGGCATGCACCACCATGCCCGGCTAATTTTTTGATTTACTGTAGAGATGAGGTCTCGCCAAGTTGCCCAGGCTGGTCTCAAACCCACGGACTCAGGCAATCCTTTCACCTCAGCCTCCCAAAGTGCTGAGATTATAGGCGTGAACCACAGCACCTGGTCCAAATTTTTGAATTTCTATTCTTATAGGAAAACCAGAAGAGAAATACTTGACTCTTCTATTTTAAACTTCTAAAGAAAAGTTTATTTATTTTTTTGACTAGCCACTGTTTTTTCCTGCTAATTGTTACTTTTTCAAATCCTAAATCATTACTAAAACCTCTTGAAAATAAAGCTGTAAGAAGGAAATTTGAGAGCTATTACAGTAGTGGTAAGAAGTGAGAACTGAAATGAATAAAAAGTGAGAACTGAAATGAAGGAAGGAAGCCTGTGAGTTAGGGTCTTAACTTAGATGATCTCTGATTCTCACAGCATTTCATGGAATAAGTGAAAGATGTTGGTTGAGGGAAATGCTCAGAAGAAGGCAAAGGGTAAAAGACAACATACAGACTAAATAGTTGGAAGGTTGAAGGAGAGACAGGTATAATTACAGTTAATTCATGTGAAGATATAGATAAGAGGCGATAGTTTTAACATAATATTTAATAAGTACTTGATGGTTAAACAGAAAATAGCCTATTTTGAAGTTTGAAGTTGTTTTCTTAGGTCTGTTCATACCTTTCCAACTCTTACTGTATTACATACCCAAGAGAGTGGGCTATATCACATTTCTTTAATTTTAAGATGCACATTTTTAAATTAATAGATTTTATTATTAGAACAGCTTTAGATTTATATAATAATCGGGCAAAATTGGCTAACTTAGTTATTCTCCATTGTCTTTAGGTAGCATTTCTGTTATTTTGTCAAGAGTTTATAGTTATTGTCTCAGAAAGGGTTGATCTGATAGCTATTGTGGCCGTTATTGGAAGTAGACGTTATAGACGGTTCTTTAAAGAAGCTGCATGTATATATATATGATATATAAACTATATGTATATAGTTTTGAAATAAGGTCTGAATAATACTCTAAAATCAGCTTATATATCTCTAAAATATTATATAGTGGTTTGCCTTATTATTTACTATTCTATATTTTCCATAAATGTCATTTTATTAGGTCCATACACAAGTAATTAGGAGAGCTATCATTTTGTTTTGAAACTGGGAATCTGAAAGAAAAAAAGATGAAATGATTTATTGAAGCAAAACCGTGACATTAGGATTAAGTCTGGATTCTTTGACTTCCAATTTATAGTTGAGATCACTTTCTACAATGTTACCATGTCTTCTAACCTAATAGATACTGCTGTAATCTGTTAGTTGTCTGTCTCAAATCTTTTTCTTTTGTTTTTTTTTTAAATTTATTATTTTAAAGATGTTCCTTTTCTTTTAAAATTCTTACATTTGCATAGATTAGTCAGTCTGTTAAGGTGATCCCTGAGTGTATATCAGCATTCAAAGAAGCTATCGTAGACTTTTCTTGCCCGGCTCCTGATCTGATCCCCCACAACAAAGAATGATGTGGCTCAAAATATTAATAGCATCAAAGTTAAGAATCTGGACTCTAGTATATCAAAATGTGTTATTTGGTCAGTGTAGTGTTATTTTAGGAAGTTTTCTTAAACCATCACTCACTGGAGAGATTCTGCCAGGAGCTAGAATTCTAGTAGAGCAATACCTCTGATACCACATTTTCCAGTGGCATGTCCGTATTCCTTACTGGGCACAGGAATGCCGCAGTTCATGGTCCAGGTTCATGAACACACTGTTAGGTTACCATGGTAAGCCTTCGTGAAGAAAGGAGCAAACCTTAGAGAGTCCCAGAGTCAGGAGCTGATGATGATCAGGTGTGGAGTGTGTTTCCTCTATAGTACCTCTAAGAATGGTTTCTAAGAAATTCTGGCAAACGTGGGTGGGGATCAGTAGGCTAATTTATAAGGTGGCCGTAGGTACATGTCTTGGCAAACAGAAGGCACCTTTGGGTGAAGTTTGAAAAAGTGACTTTCTCAGTGGATACAACCACATATTGTCCATTACTCCCCTCTTTAGCTGGGTGCTGTTATAGGGCGCAGCCTGTACAGTTGTGTGCAGTGGTCCTGACAGTTGCAATTGAAATGAACTGATGGATTTTTCAGTTGTGATGCCTGTAATATGGTTTACCCAGCTGACCAGCAGTTGGTCCTGTTCACAGTTCAGTTCCCCTTGGCTTTCATTAGGGCAACAGTAAACAAGGAACTACAGCAGGAGTACCTGGTCTTTGAGTAACTCCTCTGGATGAAATGCTCTAGAATGGCTACAAACTTGTATGGCACCTGTCAAACTTAAAGTGCCAAGGACTGGGCCTTGGTGCCTCATGGGTGAACCTTGCTTTATTTTCTCAAAACTGGTGTTTTCTTCAAATAGCTGGAAGGATAGAGACAGCATTTGAAAGGTGCCTACAGGTGGGGAGGGGAAGGTAGGATGGAGGCTATCCCATAGCTTAGGAGCCTACTCCCAGCAACAGTACTGGTTCTGCTCCTCAGCCTGACCTCTGTCGCAGTAAGGACTTTTCCTAATGCCCTGCAGTCTACCCTGGTGGAAACCTTCTGTTGGAGTAATTTCCTGATGCAGGAAAAGGGACAGAATCCTATCGTTCTCTGCCTATCTTTCCATCCTTTATTTATAGGAATCTTTCTTTATACAACTGCTTTATAGTCAATGTTTATATTTGGTATCAGGATAGTCTGAGCTATGCTGTGGTAATAAATACTCTCAAAATTTCAATGACTTAATACAATGATTTATTTTTGCTTACACCATATGCGTTTTATGAGTTTGCTGGGAACCTGTTTGTTGTCATCTTTGCCCCAAAATTGTGGCTAAGGAGCAGCCAATCTTTAAAATATTGCCAGTCACTGTAGAAGAGGTAGAAAAAAAAACATGGGAAAACATATATTAGCTCTTCAAGTTTCTACCTGGAAGTGACACAGATCTCTTTGACTTTCATTTCAAGGACCAGAACGAGTAATTTGGCCATTTCTAATTTCAGTTCTAAATCCAGAAAGAAAGAAAACTGGAATATTTGTCAGTAGTTGTAAGGACTACCACACTGTTTATTTTTATTGTTGATAGTGCTCTAGGCTGGCTGCAAACTTGTATGGCACCTGTTGAAGTACAGTAAGCAATATCCTAGTTTCTGCTCTCTCCACTATGAATTTGGGCTAACTTAATAGTTTAGTTACCTAGTTTCACTCTTATGCTATTTGCATTTTCACTTACAAAACTAGGACAAATATGAAAAGTTTATAAACAGCTGTGTTATTAGATTGTGCACTATTGTTAACTTAAATTTAAGTGTTTTACCACATTGTCTTATTTTTGTAGGTAGTTGGATTTTGTTATTTTAGTAGAAAATTATACAAGTATAATATAAATTATATGTAGTGATTTATTTTTTTTAATAATGTGAATTTTTTAGGTAGTTTTAATTTTTTAAAAGTGTGGTAAAATATACACAAAAAACTTACCATCTTAAATTTTTCTTAAAAATTTTAAATTTTTAAACTTTGTTACATTTTAAATTAAATTAAATTAAAATTTGTTACATTTTCTTAAAATTTTTTATCCATGGAGGATTGGTTCTAGGACCCCCATGGATACCAAAATCCACAGATGTTCAAGTCTCTTATATAAAATGATAGGTTAATGTGCATATAACCTATGCATTCCCTCCCATGTAATTTAAATTATCTGTAGATACTTACAAAATACCTCATACAGCACAGATGCTTTGTAAATAGTTGTTATACTGTATTATTAGGAAATAGTAACAATAAGTTTGTACATGGTCAGTACAGATGCAACCTTCCATTTTTTTTCCTCAAATGTTTTTGATCTGCAGTGGATTGAATCCACTGATGGAGACCCCATGACTGTAGAGGGCTGACTGTATACAGTTCAGTAGTGTTAAGTACAACCACATTGTTGTGTAGCCCCATAGTGTGGATATATTTTTATGTGATTTCACTTTTACCACATTGTCTTATTTTATGGCGTTTAAGAAGTCTCAAGTCTTGGTTTAACTCTGTGAACATAAGCACATTACTTCACTGCTTTGTGTATTGGTTTTTCCAATTTGCAGAAGATTTTCCTCTAATATTCATGTAATCTTTACCACTTCATTTATGCTGTAAGTTTAAGCAACTTTAATCTTCCTTTTCTTATTTATTATGTAGGTAGTTTGGTGCTGGCTATTACATGCAGTTTGGTGCTGGCTGCTGAGCATATATTGGTAAACAAGACTGACTTTTGCCTTGTCATTAGGATCTTGATCAAAGCTAAGACACATTTAGCTTCCTAGATGTCTAGTAGAATGATACTTGTTTATACTAAACAAATATGTATTTCAGTTTCCATAGAATGACTTTGATTTGAGGAATAACACCAACTTATGAATATGGCCTTTTTGGTTAGTAGTGGCCAACTAATTTTACTGTAAACTAAGTGGTTTAAACAACAGAAATCTATATCCTCACAATTTAGGCAGCTAGAAGTCTGAGATCATGGTGTTGGCAGAGTAATTTCTTCTGAGAGCCTCTTGCCTTGGCTTATGGATAGATGGCTGTCTTCTTGCCTCTAAACATGGTCTTCTCTCTGTGTGTTGTCCTAATCTCCTCTTCTTATAAAGATACTAATCATATTGGATTAGGGCCTACTGTATGACTTTGTTTTACCTTAATTACCACTTTAAAGGCACCATCTTCAAATACGGTCACATTCTCAGGTACTGGGGGTTAGAACTTCAACATCTAAATTTGGGCAGTGGCACACAATTCAACTATATGAGGAGGGCCCCTCCCAAAAAAACCCCCAGAATTTTTAAAATTTGTTTATTTGTTCTTACATGTTTAAATTTGTCACCTTCAAAGTATTCTCTGTTTGATGCAGTGCACCTATCAAGACACTTTTTCCATTGCTCAAAACAATTTTTGAACTCATCAATTTTAATTCCCTTTAGCGCTTCTGTTGTTTTTTGTTTAACCTCTTCCACATCAGCAAAACGTTTCTCTTTGAGGATTTTTTTTATCGGGAAAACAAAGTCGATTGCGCCAAGATCAGGTGAATAGGGAGGGTGGGGCATGAGGATTATGACATTTTTGATAAAAAACCACTGAACACTCAACTTGATATGGGCAGGTAAGTTGTCATGATGGAAGAACCAGTCACCTGTTTGCAACAACTCAGGACGTTTCTTGTATAAAACGTCTCTCACAACAATGCTAGCTGGTACACTGATGCCAATGGGTTCCTAGAACACTTACCTAGTACTAAAAAAGCCTGCAGTACTACAAACCTGTACTCAATGGGGCCCATTCTCCAAAAGATAATTCCGTTTTTTTTTTTGTTTTTTGTTCTAGTTCCCTCCTCATATAAAGGAAATAAGCTAAAACCAAGCAGAATATAAGATAGAATTTTAAAAATTACTTTAAAAAGTAAGTTTACTTTGAAAGTTGGGGAAAAACCCACAAGATTTTAAATATCCTCTTTAATTAGTATATAGCTTATTGTGCACGGTTGCCAGGCTCAGCTTCTCTTAGGAGTTTGTCTTTCATGTAATTTTTTACCACCGGGACTAATTTGCCAGTGGTATAACTACAGCATCTAGATCCTCTGTGACCTGAAAAGGATTGGTAGTAGTAGTATGTCATAGCGATGAACCTCAGAGGTGTATGGCCTTTTCTGCCCCATCCCCTGTTAGGAATTTGTGTTTCCCAAAAAGATGTGTTGAAGTCTGAACCCCTGGTAGTTGTGAATGTAGCTTTATTTAGAAATAGAATCTTTGCAGATGTAATCAAGTTAATATATTATTAGGGTAGACACTAATCTGACCAGTGTCTGTATAAGAAGTGAAGAGACACAGATGTGGGTACTTGGAGAGCACCAGGTGATGATGGAGATAGAGATTGAAATGATGCGAATACAAGCCAAGTAATGCCAATGTTAAGTGTCAATACCAGAAGCTAGGGGAGAGGCATGTAGCAGATTGTCTTTAGAGCCTTTAGGGAGAGCAAGGCTCTGCTGACACCTTGATTTCTGATGTCTAGCTTCCAGAACTGTGAAAGAATAAATATCTGTTTTTTTAAGCCACCTAGTTTTTGGTCATCTGTTTTGTTGGCCCTAGGAAACTGGTACATTGCCTTTGTTCCTTTTGTCTGATATTGGTGAACCTTGTTACTATCTGCCATGGGGCTCATACATGTAAAGGGGTGGTTCTTTGGTTTGGGTAGAAACTGAGAATCTGATCAGTAAAGTTAATAAGTAAGTTGCAGTATCACAATATGTTCCATTTAGTTTATACTTTTTTTTTTCCTTTAAAGAAGATTTAGTGGAAGTTATGGGTTGATAAGCAGTTATAACTATTTGCTAGTGTTTTTTCGTCACCATAAGTTAGTATGACCAGTATTCTCAACCATGTTATAGTTTTGCATACATTTTTGCATAATGACAACATGTGAAGCATTTTAAAACTGAGGACTAAATTATATATATGGATTTTCCTATTTAGGACCTGATATTATTGCCTAATATTTATATCTCTTGATTTATATAGTGCTTTATTATTTATAAAACATTTTCACATAAATAATTATTCTTGGGGTCAAGAAAAATTTCCCTTATTGAAATTTTATAGAATGGTTATTTTTCCCTATAAATACACTAAACACCAGAAAAGTATATATTTCCAAAAACACATATATTTTCTTTACTCTGATTTATAGTTTATGTGTGACTGTTTCATTTGATGATAGTTGCAACTATTAAACTTAGAGAATAAAGTAAGTATGCATGCATTCTATAATAATGGAAAGGAAAATACAATATTATGTGAAATACATTAGTAGTCAAAATTTTATGATAATTTAACTGGTAAGAGGCATTTATTTTCAAAGTCCTCTTAAGAAAAAACAAACGGACAACCCTTTTGCGTCCCCTCCCACTGTGAGAACTTTTCTGTCCTCTCAATAAATCCTGCTTTCTCACTTAAAAAAAGAAAAGAAAAGAAAAAACAAACAACTTTTTTTTTTTTTAACAACTGGAGTTAATTCATGCAGATAGTAACACAGCAATTGGAGATTTGGTGCTTACAGTGTCCTACAGGAACTGGATGTGGCTCTAACATCAGAATTTTCTAGTATCATAAAAGAAATAATGTAGAAACAAAAACTCGTGTATCATATTTTGTATATTCTTATTTTATTATAATTGTATCTAAATATTGTGCTTTGCAAATTGATAAAACTTATTATTTTCTCAGTGTGCACATAAACAAGGCACAAACTTAGATAGCTGTAAAAGTGTATTTGGCCAAATAACAGCCCCTCGAAAATATCTGTTTCAGGTCTTATGGAGATTTTGAATTAACTCACTGCACATATTAAACTAGAAAAAAGTTAATCACAATACCGGAACAAGTTAAAGACCCTGAATTACAGTTTCTCTGGTAGTTGCATAATATTGTCAAAATACTTTTCTCTGAAAAGTGTAAAAATATTAGAAATAGAGTGATTTGATGGGATGAAATTAAGGACTGGAAAACAGGAATGATATAGTATCCATGCCTGTTAGGAAGGTAGATAGGGAATCTAATACTCTGGCTCTAATTCTAGTCCATAGAGAGTCATCTGTTGATATGGAAGGATGAGTCATTTTGGGAATTCCAGGTATAGAGAACCAGACAAAACTTTTTAAAAAGAATGAAAAAAAATCTCTTGATGTTCAGAGGAAAGACAGTTTTGAGTTGATGACCTTGAAATTGTAAAAGGAAAGATGTTCAGGAAATACTGGATAACATCCTTGAATAAAATTATTCACAATAACTAAGAAATCCTGACAAAAAGGGAGAAAGATTCAAAGAGACTTGTCTAGTTACTCAAGGGCCTTATGATGTAGTAAAGGTATACAAAGATTATGTTAAAAGGTATAAAAAGATGATAGGAAAGGATGAGATATATAACCAAAGGTGAATATAAGAGTAATTTAGCTTTACTAATGAACAGGATGAGCTATTAATGCTTGAATAGCATAAATTACAGCAGAGACCCAGACATATATTACCACATGAATGAATGCCATTTTAGAAGTTTATACGAAAACATATGATGAAATAATCCAGTCTTTAAAAAAAATTTTTTTTAAGAAGACAGAAGTCAGTTATCAGGAAAATGCATACTAAAACCACAACTACCCGTCAGAATGACTAAGATGTTAGCTAGATTGTGATGCCACTGGAACTTCTCCTAACCTCCTAGCGGGAGTTTTAAATGTGACAATCACTTTGGAAAAATCTTTGACCATATTCAAATACTCCATGATCCAACAATTCCACTTTTAAACATATATGTATGATAGATAGAATCCTTAGAGGAGTCCCAAGATGTCTTCTCCTTTGTGTACATGTAGTTATTCCTTGTTGTTTAAAAAATTCCCTAATTAGTTGACCTTGAAGTAGGGAGATCATTCTCTATAGGTCTAACTTAATCAGGTGAGCCTTTACAAGAGTCTGAATTTTTTCTACTAAAAGCTTCAGAGGCTGAAAAGCATTCAGTGGAAAGGAGATTCTTGCTGGCCTTGAAGATGGAGGGGGCCACATAGGAATACAGGTGGCCTCTAGGAGCATACCCTGTGATCGCAAGGAGACAGAGACTCAGTCCTGAAACTGCAAGAAACTTAATTCAGCTAGAAAACTGAATGAGCTTAGGGGCAGATGGATTCATTCCCAGTGTTACTAGAAAGGGATGCAGTAATGCAGTTTGGCTGGTACCTGGATTTTAGCCTTGTAACTTCCTGAGCAGAAAACCCAGTCATGCAATGCTTGGATATCTAACCTACAGAAATTGTGCAATAATAGATGGATATTGTTTTAAGCCACTAAGTTTGTGGTACTTTGTTACACAGCAATGCAAAACTAATAAGGATTTTGGTACCTGGAAATGGGATACCCCTGTAACAAATATCTAAATATTTGAAGTCCCTTTGGACCCAGGCAGTGGGTAGAGGCTAGAAGAATTTAGAGAGCATGACAGAAAAGACTGTATTGCTCAGAACAGGCTGTTGGTATAACTCCATACTACCAGTGAGATCTCAGAAAGGAGAAGAGAGGAACATATTATTTGGAACTGGAGAAAGCGGTTTCTTGCTCTATAGTGGCAGAACAGAATGCTTAACGGAACTGTCTCCTACACAATGTATAAGTGATTAATTTGGATAGTCAGCTGAGGAGATTTCCAAGGAAAAGTGTTGAAGATGTGCACTGATTTTTTTTTTTTCTTGCTGCTTTATAACAAAATGCAAGAGGAGATTGATAAACTGGATGAAGTATTGTTAAAGGAACCAGGACTTGATGATTTGGGGAATTTCAACTTGATGCAGCTGGCAAAAGAGAGATTGCTTGTGAAAGTGTAGCATAGAGAAAAATGTGACAATGTGGCTATGCAAGTTTTTGTTAAAAATCTCTTAAAGATCAAAAGGCCAGAGCATTCATTCACACAAAGGTCTCTTTTAAGAGATTAGGAGTGTACTCCACAAATCTTTTCAACTAAACCAGAGAGCCTCTAGTTTAAAAATATCCCACAGGAATTTTATCAGAAATCAAGACAGAGAAGGGATTATCCTCAAAAGGTTTGTGAGTGTGACTTTTGTCTAATGGAATAAAACCCAATGAAATTTACTTAAGACCTATACGTTTCTTGAGAAAACTATCAGTAGAAACATCACCAGCTTTGTCTGAATGGGACAGAGAGAATACAAAATAAAAGGAGGCTATAGTCAGAAGCAGGCTGATAAAAGAACTCAGCTACTAACCAGTGGTACTTTTCATGAAAAAGGAATAGTAATTAAGAGGGTGGAGCTCAGAGCCAAAGAGGATTATTCCCAGGCCTTGAAACCTAATTAAGAAAAATCTATCATTTGCCAAACCTAATCTCAAAACCAATGACTTCTTTTTCCCACTTTCCCTCATTTTTAACAGGAATTTTCATATAGTTGACCCCTATTGGTTCTGCATCCCTGGATCCAACCAATTGTGGCTTGAAAATATTTGGAAAAAACAATAAAAATTACTTTTAAAAGTATCACAACTATTTACATAGCATTTACATTGTTAGACCCTATAAATAATTTAGAAATTATTTAAATTATATTAGAGGATGTGTGTAGGTTATATGCAAATATTACATCATTTTATATGAAGGACTTTAGCACCTTTGGATTTTGGTACTCATGTGGGTTCCTGGAACCAATCCCCTATGGTTACCAAGGGAGGACTGTAACTGTGCTAGAAGTGTGGAGGGCACATAATTAGTTTCTTTAGTTTGAGGACTAGGAATGGAATTATGCCAGGAGCCATGCCCAGGATCCTCATCTGCAACAAATTTAGATGATAAGATTTCAGATTTTTTAGCTGATGATATATTGATGAGATTTTGAACTTGCACTGGTGTTGTAATTGGTTGAGACCTTGATATGTGGGACTGGGGTTGTGTATAGATTCTCCTTAGGATGGAATTACATCTTGATAAACTCATGTTAAGATGAAAATGTCCTTGAAAATGCATTTAATACACTTACCAAACATCATAGCTTAGCCTAGCCTTACCTTAAATTTTTCAGAACACTTGCATTAGCCAAATCATCTGACGACTCAGTACACTGTAGGACATCAGTTGTTTACCCTTGTGATCAAGAGGTTGACTGAGAGCTGCAGCTCACTGTTGCTGCCCAGCATGGTGAGGGAGTAGTGTACCACATATCACTAGCCTTGGAAAAGATTAGAATTCAGAATTTTAAGTATGTTTTCTACTGAATGCATATTGCTTTTGCACTGTTGAAGAATCTTAAGTGGAACCAGTCATTGTAAGTTGAGGACCATCTATACTCTGCATTTGGGAGGGTCATAAATCTTTGGAGGCTAAAGGGCGGACTGTAGTAGGCAGAATTATAAGGTGGTCCTTAATATTTCCACCCCCTGGTATCACATATATCTCCTCTCAATTATTTGGTCAAACACTAAATGAGGTGCTGCAGTGAAGGGATTTTGCAGATGTAATTGAGAACCCAAATCTTTCGACCTTACTATTGGATACGGAGATTATTTTATTGGCTTTGGGTTTGAATTACTTGACTTAAAAATGTTAGCAAATGAGTGGGATTATCCTGGTTGGTTTGGCTCATATCTGGAACTTACTTTGGTTTCAACTTCTCCCAAAGCATTTGGGTAAGTTAACGAGATGTAGACACTCCAGTGAACATCTGGGTAATGTTAAGGAGGTGTGAACTGAGGAATGGGTGGTTGGTAGATCACCAGTGTCCACTATTCTTTTCATTGCCTTCAGGATGAAATTGAAACTCATACATATTTAGTATTACAGGTTTTGCAAAATCTGTGACTCTCCTACATATCTTCATAAGCTCATTTCAGTATACTTTTCCCTTCTCTTTATGCATATAATTCAGCTACTCTGAATTTTCAATTTTTAAAAAGATACCATCCTGTAACTGATTCCCTTGCTCAGAACATACAACTGATTCTCTTTCCTTGGATAACTCCCCTTCTTTAAAGTCTTATTGTCATTTCTTTCACCAGTTCTTCTGTAAATTCTAAAGTCTGGATTTTGTGCCTGTTTTGTATTATCACATATTATAATTCTCTTTCCCCAAAATAAAATATACCTTGCTTACCAAGTAATTGCCTTGGTTACTTGATTGTCTTCTTGATTAGACTATAAATTTCAAATATTTTGTTTATTATTTTATCCGTAGCAGTAGTTCCAATGCCTAACATACAGTACTCAAAGAATTTTCATTGACTGATTGGCTATACACCTATTTGCCTTTGCATAAACAAAGAGGAATCCCTCATCTCTAGAAAGAAGGCATGACACTCTACACACTGTGTTGGTTACCTCAGAGATAGCTACTAAGAGGGAGAGTCTTCAAACAGAAAAATAAGAGTATTTGCTCCAGGCTAATTCTATGTGTAATTTTTTTTTTTTTTTTTTTTGAGTTGGAATCTCACTCTGTCACTCAAGCTAGAGTACAGTGGCACATTAATGACCACTGTAGCCTCGACCTGCTGGGCTCAGGCGATCCTCCCATCTCAGCCATCCAAAATGCTGGAATTACAGGTGTGAACCACCATGCGTGCCCTTACTGAGTTTTTTAAATCCAATCTGAAAATCTCAAAATTTTAGTACATGAATTTCACACATTTACAATGATTTTGACTACTGATTAAGTTGACCTTTCTTCCATCTTGTTTAATCATCTTTTTTCGATTTCCATCACTTTGGGTATTTAGTTGGGTATTTAGTGGGAATGGGAGTGTCAGATAAGTGTTATATTTTCTGAGTTATTTCACAAATGATAATGTCATCAGAATACAATTTACAATGGTATTTTTAATTCTATGAATTATGCCAAGAGTTAGCCTTTTCAATGTAAATACACTTTAGTTCCAGAACATTTTATTCAGTTATGCCTTTAGTAATTACTTCTCCCTCCGTTGTCTGTCTTCTCCTACTTTCTCTACAGACAAAACAAAGCAACCTATAATTTTTAGGCTGAAATCTCCATTCTCTGTCCTTCATCTCTATCACTGTCTCTCTCATTACATTTGTTCCAAGTTCTTATTTTTAGGCAAGTAAATAAATTTTAATTTTAACTCAAGAAATCAAAACCAAAAAGGTAGAAAGAGGAAATAGAAATAAATAGTAATAAATTAGATATAAAGATAAAACTAATAAATCAGCAATTTATTTTAGAAAACAATTAAATAGATCAAATTCTGACAAATCATATTAATAGAAATAAGGAAGGTAAAAGGGAGGAAGGAAGAGAGAGAAAGAGGGAAATAGGGAAGAAAATAGAGAAAGGGACAGAAGGAAAGTTTACTAAATTAATTATTTGAATAAAGCATGTTCTGATACTTAAATTGAAAACAACAAAGGAAAAAAAAGTTATATGAACACAAGTTCATAAGTGAGATTAGATAAGTCTTCAAGAATATATTAGTATTCATAAGTGAGTTTATAAGTGATATCAGTTTAGATAATTCTTCAAGAATATCAGTAATCATCTTTAACAATATAATAAAAGAATTATCAACCTTATTCAAAAATTTCCACAGGTATACAAGAACGTGCCATATTAGAAACTCTTAATGTCATAGATTGAATCAACATGAAAAAGGAGATAAAAAAATGACATGATTATCTGAATAGATGCCAAAAAGACATTCAATTAAGATACAACTTCCATAACTGATAATCAACTCGTAAGGGTAAAATTTTGATCTTAAAAGAATATCCTACTTTATGCTTAGCAGTAAAATTCTAGAAGCATTATTATTAAAAATTAAACTTACTATCAACGTCATTGAATACTGTCTTAGAAATCCTCTGTAATACAGTAACTCAGGAAAAGGAAAAATAAAACCTTCATCTTCATCTAGAAAATTGCTGCCAAGATTTTACAGATAGAAGTGTGCTGTAACTCCCCAGGCATTCTGGGTTAATGAAAAAAAAAAAAAAGAATCCCTTGATCAAAGTTTTTTATTCTCCCATCTCACTCTTTTTCTTAAATAATAAAAAGGAAAAAGCTTTACTACAGGCCAAGGACCAAATAGTACTCCATGGAAAATCAAGCACTATGCTAGTTTTGGGTCTATTAGTGGAAAGAGTAAATATTACACATAGAGGGACAGGGCACAATGGCTCAAGCCTGTAATCCCAGTACTTTGGGAGGCTGAGGCGAGAGGATTACCTGAGCCCAGGGGTTCGAGGCCAACCTGGGCAACTTGGTGAGACCTCGTCTCTACAATAAATCAAAAAATTAGCCGGGTGTGGTAGCGCACACTTGTAGTTCCAGCTACTTGGAAGGCTGAGGCGGAAGAATCGCCTAAGCCCAGCAGGTCGAGGTTGTGGTGGCTGTGTGCGTGCCACTGCACTCCAGCCTAGGTGACAGAGAGAGACTCTGATTCAAAAAACAAAAAATACGTAAGCCATAGACTGTAAGACATTTAGAGTACACTTACCCAGTAAAGTACAATAGAGGACAATCTCATAGAAAATTAAAATAAAGATAATCAGACTTTTCATGGAAAAGTACAGTTTAACTGTTAATCATGAGTACCAGGTTATTTCAGTTTATCATAACATTTGTTGTATAATATCCTGGCATCTTCATTCCCCAAGATCACTAAAAACAGATCTCTAAGGAATTCCCTATATAGCAAGGAACAGTTTTTTCAAATGCTGTTATTTATTATTTTTGTAGTTGATATATACTATTTCCCTGTTTGATATTCACTGTTTTGCTTGTTGATATTTTACTTGTTTCACTTATTTGATAGTTGTTCGTACTGTTTCATAAAGATCTCATTTCATAAGAAAGGCTAATATTGTGATTTATTAGGACATATTTATTTTTCTTTTCTTTTCTTTTTTTTTTTAAGTGAGAGTCTCAATCTGTTGCCCAAGCTGGAGTGCAGAGGCATGCTCATGGCCACTGCAGCGTCAACCTGCTGGGCTTAGGTGATCCTTCTGGCTCAGCCTTCCAAGTAGCTGCAATCACAGGCATGAGCCACCAAGTCCAGCTAGTTTTTTGATTTATTGTAGAGATGAGGTCTTGCTATGTTGTCAAGGCTGGTTTCAAACCCCTGAGCTCAGGAAATCCTCTCACCTCTGCCTTCCAAAGTATATTTGGACATACTTCTAAAAGCTTTAAATCATTTTTTAAAAATTGAGATATAGCTAATTAAGAATATAATAAATCAATACAAATGTAAAACTACTTTCAAAGACCTCTGAGGGTTATGTTGTGAAACATTCATATTAAACTTGTGAGTTATAGATATGGTGAATATTTTTCTAAAGTAGTTATGACAATTTATCTGAAAGGATATGTGAGACTACAAATAAAAAATAATCCTTTGAACTGATGTATACATTGCTTTCAGCTAACTGCTATTTTAAATATTTGTATACACATTTATTTGTTCATTATATGTGCATTTATATGTTAATTCAAATTTAAATTGTCATTTTATAACAGGACAGTATAAGGCACAAGCAATTTAAAAAATTTACCAAATAATATGTTTCTTTTCTATTTCCTATTTAGCAGTGTTCGCTAAACGTTGA
Source organism: Tarsius wallacei (assembly GCA_963574415.1). Lineage (NCBI taxonomy): Eukaryota > Metazoa > Chordata > Mammalia > Primates > Tarsiidae > Tarsius > Tarsius wallacei. The sequence goes on from CAUYQG010022015.1 coordinate 20,380, forward strand.
ATGAGTTTCTGATCATTGCAAATACAGTGATAAATTCAGAGAGACATGGAAGTTATAATTAACTAAAGGAGATGAAATGGCAAATTACAATGCAGTGGAAAGCATAATACGATTGTAATGTAATTTTCTATACAAAATGTTAAAGATTAACTGGAAAAAGCATGTATCATGTTTTGGGAACTTTAGGTAAAGGGTTAAAAGAAGAGCCTGTATGAACAGATTTTCAGGATTAGTAGGAATTTTCTGCTTTGACAGAGGGCAAAGGGACTTCCCATTTTGTTCAGAGGCACAAAGTCATGAAGCAAATTGTCATATTAAGGGCACCATATGTAGACATTGCTGGGTGTGTCGTCCAGAAGTGGAAAAGAGATACCCCACAAAAGTCCTTCTGTACAATTATAATAAAGTTAGATTCTTATCCCATTTTCAACTTTAAATCATTAAATGAATACCATTATCTTAACAAGATACATTATAGTATAAGCAGGTATTTTTTGGTCACTGTAAACTTATATACATAAGTCGAAGATTATCTTCTTGCTGCATTTCAACGCTGGAACAGAAATGATTGCAGATATTTTAAGCATAAGGGGACTTAATGCAAGGACCTAGCTGTTTACAAAGTGTTTGGAAAGGTGCAGACTTACTGAGCTTTAGAACATATTGCTGTAGCTGCAATCAGGGAATAAGACAAAATGCAGCTTTTGCGATTACCACCTCTGACCTTCATAAAGAAGGCCAAGACTCTTATTTTGTAAATGAGGAAATAAGGTCTTATTTATACAGCAAATTGAAAGGGCACTGTTAAATAGTAAGTCAAGTCCAGTTCATCTCAGCTACCAGATTTACATTTTGGTAACTGATTAAATTGCCCATAATTTGGAATCTTACAAATTTTGGTAGGACACGTTGATTGAGTTGCTTTCCTAGAAGTATGTTTTTGGGTATGCATTTTCTTGTTAGGCTTTTCCTAATATTGCTGGCATGGCATTATTTTTATCTGGTTGCATCCAGAATTTTAGCTCTTTCACTCTTCCTGTTCTTACATATCTTGGGCTGTGACAATTTGCTAGAAATTCTACCTGCCTGGTACAGTGTTCACTATTTAGGTCATGGGTACACCAAAAACCCAGTTCTTACCAGTATACAGTATACCCATGTAACAAGCATGCACATGTACACCCCAAATCTAAAATTTTAAAAAGAAATTCTTGAGCTAATTATAGTTTTAAAAAAATCAGCTTTCTTCTCAGTTTACTTAAATGATGAGGACAGTTTTAAAGCAGAGTACTGTAATTTTTAAGTTTGGTGGTACTTCGTACAAATATTCTCTCTTGGTTTATTTTTTTTTTTTAAAGCATATGAGTCATCCTAGGGACTTTAATAAAGTGTTGATGCCAAGATAGGTAACTGAACGTTTAAGTTCTTTGTCAAAATAATTAAATTCTACGTAGTTTGTTCTTCTCACTTCTGGAAAACATAAAGATGCATAAAATATCCTGGTAGTGTAAGTTGGTTTTATAGTTGAATGAGAGGAAAAAGTTATAAGATTGAAGCTGATATTGAGAAAGCGAGCTTTGTGAAATAAGGTGCAGCATGATTTTGTTTATTCAGTAGACATATCTGTACTTTCCTAAATTTACATGAATTCTTTAGAAAGAAGACATGCTATCATATCAAACACTCAACAAAGATACGAATAGATGCAGCTTAAGTGATTATCTAACTGAACATTATATGTAAGGAAGAATGAGAATGTGAGTTTCCTATACATTTATTTGATAAGTGTTTTTATCTGTAATGAAATTATGTGTTAATGGAAATAGCAAATAATCTGTATGCTTTATCTTGCTCAGTGCCTAGTATTAGTATCGACGATCTGGCAGTGATTAATATCATTGTGTATTATTTAAAGTGCTGTTTCATTAAAATGATAAAGTCTGTTCTGAGAAGCAAAATAGTTCTGTAGAAAAATGAGCATTATACATTTTTACAAGCTAAAACTTTTTTTTTTTTTACCAAAAATAAATGCTACAGAAAGGACAAGATAGTATTTATTCTTTAATTTGAAACTGATAAAAAAAGATGTCTGAAATTGTTGGAATGATAAGAAATTTTAGTAGGTGCATGTACATGATTACACATTGTTGATGAAGGTGTTCCATATCATCAGGACATAGGAAGAAATAGTTTAAACATATTTCAGAAGCATTGTCTAAGGCTGAGTATAGGGCATCTCTTTCCTTCAAGAGGCTCACAAGTTAGTAAGGAAGACGGACCATAACTATCATATAAGGCAAACCTGATAGAGATACAGAAGTATTGGAATATCAATTTGAACACAAATAATATTTGAACTGAATCTTGCACAGAAGAAAAAATAGGAGGAGGAGGAGCATTTTGCCTGGTAAGAGTAGTAAGCAGATATTGAAATGGATTAATGTGCTTAGTGACTCCTGAGAAGTGCAATAGTTCCCAGGGGTGATGTGGATGTTGGAATCATAGCTTATGGTCTAAAGTTTAAATGTGTGATATGCCCAAGGTTGCACAGTTAATGCACAACTAGTTATGTCAAATCTGACATAGCCAGATTTGAAACCCAGTGTAACTTCAAAACTCATCTCTTATCATGACTTGGTGTCTGTTTACTGTGAAGCCTTGTGTTTGATGTATACATTGAATTAGCATAACTAAATATTAATCAGAATTAGAAGATAAATCTTGATGGTTTCATATTCTTTTTGCTTTTCTTGAATTACAATAAAGTTTACCAGACATTTTTAAATTTCCTTTTTGGATATATTTTCTTTTGCAGGGTTACATTTTGCCATCTGCCTTTCCAGAGTAAGTGGCTCTATGTGGGCACTGAACGAGGTAATATACATATTGTCAATGTGGAGTCCTTCACACTCTCAGGCTACGTCATTATGTGGAATAAAGCCATTGAACTGTGAGTCTGAGCAAGTATTTTACATCTGAAAGTATCAGTACTGTATGTGATACTATCATATAATAACTGATCAGCAAATCTATATGAAGTTAAATATGTGTCAGATGTCCTTGATGTTATATTAGTCTTTTTTAATATTGACATAACAATTTGTAAATTGTAAACAATTTGTAAATTTTAATGCTTTATGTATATCTGTACAGGTATGCACACATTATATATGCATGTGTTTATTTGTATATTTATATAAACTATTACACAGGTTTCAATGAAATAATCATTCTTACTAAGTGAAAATTTTTTCTATACTTTTATCTTCTAATTATTTTTCTTTCAAATGCTGGTCATGACCCACAAATGTGTTGCTACCAGTATTTGGAAAGCACTGGTCTACCTACTATTTGATATGTTTTAATAATCAATAAATATAATTAAATGTTTGATAAAGTTAACATATTACAGAATAAATTTTAAGTTTGATTTTACTTATTTTGATACAAGAATGATATTTACTAATACTAAAAACAAAACTAGGTTGAGTTATAGGGCCCTGAGGATCTTTCATGCTTTCACGTTGTCTTAAAATTTTTTTGCATCCTACCTCTCTCTGCAAGTTTTTTCTTATATTGCTGTGACAGAAAAATTAAAGTTTAAGGATATTGGCAAGCTCACTTTCAATGTTTCTTTTTGTTTTTTTGTTTAAACAAATAGTTTTGTATTATTGTAATTTACAGTATTCACATCTTTTGAGCATAGAATAATTTTTTGACATATCTCTTAAGAAATGTACTGGTATGGCTGTAATAGTGTATTAATTCTGGTTTTTCTTCCTGTAGTAAGGACATTATTATTGTATATCAGTCCCTTGGTAGTGTGGGTTTTAATGGTCTATTCTTTGAGTTGATTGCGGCTTCTAAGGGGTAAGGCCTGGTGCTGGTGTCTGTATAGTTTCATAGACGGTCTCATAAAGTAGAGTGGTTTCTACTTTGTAGTTTTTGGATACAGATATACTTATTTCTCCTGTATAAGCATCAGTTCAGCCATATTCTCATCTGAATAGCTTCTTTTTCTCTGTGCTGGTAGAGGTGGCATTAGTTTGTTGATTTTCTTTTTTTAACAATGGATTTTTTTCTATTTCTGGTATGAACTGTGGAACCAAAATGAGATGTGCCAATTGGAGACTAGAATTGAGTAAAATAACATAGTGATATTTTAGGTGCTATGTTATTTAAACATATTAACTTTGAGAATTCTACCATAAGAATAGATTTTTTTGTGTGCTGAAATCTTTGACTGAATTGAAGATTCTTTCCTATACAGAAGGAGTACTTAATTGTGGATTTTGCTGACTTGTATCAATATGAGAGCCATTTTTCCCTGATTTCTGCTTTGATTCATATTAAGAATTATACATCTGTTATTGATCACTTGCTGAAATGCTTTCATTCTTTATAAATATAACTTCCTTTCCATTTTTTTTAATGTGCAGTCATATTGAAATTTTTAATTAAGTAAAAAAACTTACTAACTTTTTCTGTTTTAGGTCATCTAAATCTCACCCAGGACCTGTTGTCCATATTAGTGATAATCCAATGGATGAGGGAAAGGTAAAATTTTTTCTAAAATATGTATTTTTATTATTTAAATGTATGAATTTTTATATTTGTATATAAGCAAACTATTCCAGGACCACACTTATCCAGCAGAGTTGAGATTGCAAATAAAGATTGTGCATCATATATAACTCATACTTGTTATTTATTATGAAGAACCGTTGAAAGAATTAGAAACATTTACAGTGATAAAGGACAGAAAAACCCCTAAAAATAAGCAAAATTTAATAAGTGCAATTATAAGTTATTCATTTATATTTGGCTTATTCAGAATATTTTCCCTGATTTTCTGATAATCCTGACAAAATTTTTTTTTGTTTTGGATTCTTTTTAACACTTTAGTTATATAATTTTTGTAGTGCTTATTACAGATAGCTTTATGTTTGAGTTGTTGTAGCTCATCTCCCCTAAATTTTATTTCATAAATAGCTCCAGTTAATAATGTACCAATTTTTAAAAATGCTATTTAATTTTTACTACTCTGAAACCAGTTTCATACAGTCAGTATCTAGCGATTGTTAATTTAGGTTAGTTAATACATTGAAAAATATAATTTTTTTCTATGAATCTTTTTTCCTAATACAAACTGGTATTTCAGGTTTAATAATATTTATTAATAATAATATTTTTCTGCCTATTAATTTTATGATGTTAGTATTAGTAAATTCTAGGAATTTGATTGCTATCAGAAATCAGCAAAGTGGGAAAACCTCTGGAATTTGTACAGGAGTTTACCTATGTTTTGTCTTTCCTCATTGTGGGATAAGTCGAGCCTGCAAATTGTTTAATGTTGTTCTCTTAGTTTGCCACTGGGAAAACAGAAAGATACTGGACTATTTTGAAGTAGCTCATAATGTAGAATTGTATGCTTTGAAAGAAACTTTACATAAAGCAAATGTAAGGTAATATAGATTCTCACTTTATTTTCTTTTTATACTAGATGCTTGTTTAAAAGACAAGCTTTTGGGTGGGAGACATGATGGGAGAGTCAAAAATGACCCTTCCACCTTGACACAGTTACTGAGTCATTCCAATCCTTCCTTTAAAATGTCTGTTCTCCATTCAGTCTCATAATGACCATAGGAGTTCAAGGCATTCCAACTCATTTTTGAATCATTTCTTGTTCAATCTTTATAAAGAGTGCCATTTTAATCTTAATGTTCTCCTGTTCAAAAGTTTTTAGTTGGTCTGTAGTATGTAACAAAGTTTTCTTAAAGTGTAGCCCTAGATTTCTCTGTCTTTCAGAATACAGAGTGCTGTGCTGATGCAGTTATATTTTCTTAAACATGATTTGCTTTTTGCTGCTTCCATACCTTTGTTTGTGTGAGTCCTTCTGTTTGGAATTCTCTCCCACCGCTCTGCTAAATTCCTACTCACAGTTTGAGGCTCAGACTAAATATATATCTTTTGAGATATTGTCCTCCCTGATAATTTTGACAGAAAATGCTTTCTCTCACATTTATTAGTACTTTAGTTATGGAATTTTATGATGTTTATCAAATATTGCCTTATATATGAATATACTGCATATCTCAGTTCCCCTGATCTTGAAAAGACTCCTTTAGCACAATGGGAATATTTACACAGGTTTCTATTTTCCATAGCATGCAACATACAGTAAAAATAGTAACTACTCAATGTATATTTTATTTATGGAATGAATGAATTATATATAACTTATTTATGTCATTCTCATTACTTTTGAAATAGAATGTTATATTATTCTCCTTGGTTCCAAAATTTAATCTCATTCAAACTTAAAAAAAAAATACTAGTATTCTAGAATAAATTATTTTGTCTAATATTTCCTATTTCCAAAGATCTTGGTGACATTTTGTCACTGACAAAAGACATAAAGTGATAGGGCAAGTTCCTTCAAAGCTAATCTTACAAGTGGATGCCACTACAGTAAGTGAAAGTCTTGGTCAAGGAAGATTAGGCATTAGTGTAAACTCACTTACATTAGCAACAGCTACCATTTACTGAATTTATGCATCAGGCACTGTGCTGGCCACTTTATATAGTGTCCTTTGATCCTCCCAACAATTGTAAGTTAAATGTTCCCTGTTTTATGGATGAATGAAGCAAAGATTAAGTGACACTGTGTGTTCTAGAGGCATAGAGAGCTAGAAATAGGTGGTTCTGGGATTGAACACTGATTTATTTCAACCCAAGAGTACTCTTTATTCTACTTTTTTTCCCTCTAGGTACAGATTGGTTACTCATGTCGTAGAGAGGTTTAGTTATATTTAGTGTGCCCACTAACATTTTTTATAAAAGAAAATTAGAAGGAGATTAGTCACATCTCTATGAGTTGTAAAAGATTCTAGTAGGAATAAGCGTTTAATTAATTGCTAAGTTTAATTAAGTACTGTATCTTTGATTTTGTTTTTAAATATTTATAATTATCTTGCTTTTGTAGAGAAAGGAATTAAAAAGTCAGAAGTTTATGGGCATAAAACTCTAACCTGTTGGCACATATTTCTAACATTCTTAGAATGTTGGAGCTGGCTAGAGAGGTTAAAGTTTGCTATAACTCTCTTAAATTGTTAAGATCTGGATAGGTAAAATTATTTTCTTAAAGTAACATGGCTACTAAATGGCAGATTTTGGACTAGAACTCAGGTTACCTATGTCCTGAGCAATGCAGTGCTGTTTATATTGTACATCAACTCTTAATTTTTATGCTTTCCGTTTTTTTTTTTTCTTATACCTGACATTCCTCTCATCTCCCATGAGAAAATGCCATATCATATGTCCAAGGTATTTGGAAAGACTAGAAAAAGAGAAAGCAAACAAATACTAGTTTTTCCAAAAAGGTGTATCTCAGATTGCCAAGGAAAGAAGAATTTAGGTTAAGAAACTTGACTATATTCCCTACCAGGGTGGGAAAACTAATTTTGTCAGCTTTAATAACAGCCCTTCCACTGCCCCTTAGTCTGAAATACACTAAATTTCTATTTTATTAGAATTATTGTGTCTACTCCAGACTGTGTTCAAATCCCCAGATTACATGAACAGGTTTAAACTATCTAATAATTTTTATGTTAACTAAACATATTTATTGAGTGTCTGCTATGTATTAGGCAGTATATTAGATATTAGAAAAATAGAGACAAAAATGCATGTAGTAGCTTAAGAAAAGGAGAATCTTTGTCTTGAGGGGCTGAGTAGACTTCACCAAGACTTAAAAAATGCATAGAAGATTGTTCAGTGAATGAAAGGAGAGGAAGTTTCAAACAGAATACTGAGATTTGCAAAATAGTGGGTTGGGGGTGGGGGACAGCAGAGGTTGTATGGGCAGTGCATGTAGTTTATGAAGCAAGAACATAATTTCCATTCTGAAATATATTCATTTATAAAACATTAAGTATTTACAGCATAACAGGCCCTGTGTCTTATGTTAGAGGTGTTGTAGTTCACAAGATAGAACTAATCCTTGCCCAAATACACCAGTATTAATAGTCTGCAAAAGAATTCAAATAAGGGAAAGGTCATTGTTATATTATGTAGTGATCCTTCAGATTTTTTTTTTTTTTTGAGTTGGCGTCTCACTCCATCGCCCAGACTGGAGTGCAGTGGCCGCTTCTGGCCACCGCAGCCTCGAGCTGCTGGGCTCCGGCGATCCTTCTGCCTCAGCCTTCCAAGTAGCCGGAACTACAGGCACACGCTACCATGCCTGGCTAATTTTTTTGATTTATTGTAGAGATGAGGTTTCACCTGCCCAGGCGGGTCTCGAACCCGCGGGCTCAGGCAATCCACTCACCTCAGCCTCCCAAGGCGCGGGATTACAGGTTTAGCCACCAAGCCTGGCTGATCCTTCAGATTTAAAAAGTACAGAGTGTTATTGAAGCACGTAGAAAGGATGTTGACTTACAGTTGGTCGGTCAAGGAAGACTTCCCAGAGGAAGTGATAGCTAAAGCAACATCTGAAGGATTAGCAGGACTATTCGGGCAAAGAGGATGACATTTGGATGGAGTGGCACAGGTAGGGAGGCAGCATGTGCACAGGCTCAAAGGTAAGAGAGAGCATGAACTTAAGGATATACTGGAGTGTATTGGGATGGAGCTAGAGAGGTAAACAGAGGTCTAACCGTGACAGACCTTGTAGATCATATTACTCAGTTGGGACTTTATCCTATAAATAATGCTGAGGAATTCAACAGTTTTAAACAGAAGCATGCATTACCCTACCGAGTTTATATCTTAGAACTATTACTGTAGCTACAATATGAAATGAGTTAAAATAAGGACAAAACTGGAGTCGGAGAGACCAGAAAAGGAATCTTTGTGTCTTGAACTAGGAAAGAGATACCTAAGATGGAGGGAAGTAAATTAGAGAGTTAATAGGATGTAATTTAAATTTATTTGGTGATTTTACCTGTTGGGGGAGAGGCTAGAGATTAGGATAATTCCTAGATTTCTGGCCTGTGCTGCTGAATAAATGTGATAAGGAATGGCGAGAGAGCTACTGCAACAGGGAATACCAGAGAAGCAGAGTATAAAATATAATTACTTCAGTTTGGAGCACATTTACTTTGAAGTTCTTGTGTAGGTGAGTGGAGATGTGGCCACTGGAATTGTGTGTGTGTCTAAATCGAATGAGAAGGATCTGGGCTGGATATGATTTAGAACTGATCAATATATAGATGGAATAGATGAGATTGCCTGATAATGTGTAGAATTTGAAAATTTGTAAATTTTAAAGTACTTGTAAATTTTAATTTTTATTAGTAAGTTATTAAAATCTGTTATTTAGTGAAGATGTGCACTTAGGTCTTCATGATGATATTGTTTTTGTTTTCAAAAAAGAGCTGTATATTGAGTCTCCAATAATCAAGGTCATATAAATATGCCATGCGATTTTTAAATCCATTTTTTTATCATTGAATGCAAATATCTAATTATATTATAATTTTATACTCAAAGCATATTGATTACAGTAGTTATTTTTATTGTCATCAAATAAATGTTTTATAATTGATATCATTCCTGGGTAATGTGGCTTTTTCTTTTATCACAGCTATTAATTGGCTTTGAATCTGGAACAGTTGTTTTATGGGACCTCAAATCAAAGAAAGCTGACTACAGATACACATATGATGAGGTAATAACATTATTTTTGCTAATAAAAGCTGTTGTCATTTCTCTAATTCAAAGTATTTTCTCTACGAACTTAATTGATAAATTAGTGTGGGCAACTTTTGTAGTTGCAATAACATACAGTTTATTTATTTTTACAATAGGTAATAGCGTTCACATAGTTCAAAAGGTACAAAAACCTCCTTCCCAACCGATATTTGATCATTCAGTTCATTACAGGTACTATGTTACCAGTTTCTCTTATGTTCTTCCAAAGATTTTCTATATGTTTATAAGCACATTCAGAAACATATTTTATTTTGTCTTTTATACAAATGGTAGCATACTGTAGACATTTATAGTTTGCTTGCTTTAAGATTCAAATAATGATTGATTGTGATTGATAGATTAGTCTTTTCTCCCCCTTGCCCTCACTTTCTTACCCTGCTTCTCTTTTGTTGCCATTTATTTGTTGAAGACAGTAGCTTCCAAATGCTGGATTTTTCTGATTGTATCCTTATTGTCTTTAGCTTTTTTTTTTTTAACCCTCAGATTTTCTCTAAATTGGATAGTTCACTGCAGCTTGATCAAATTCAGGTTCATTTTTCATTTTTAGCAAAACTACTTCATAGGTGATACTGATGATTTTCTGTCTGGTGAAACCTCAGTGTCTGTTTCTGTCGATGACAGCTAGTAGTGCTCAAGGCCTACATCTGTTATTGTATAGTAGTTCTATCTTTCTTTCTCTATTTATTTCCTAGGACATTTTAGTAAAAAGAAACTTCTCATCTGCTATTTGTTCATACAGTTGTACAAATCATCTATAAAGGCAGAATATATACTTGATTCTTTCCCTTTGTTATTATTTACTCTCAGGATTTGTTCTCTAATAGGTTCAATGGTGACAAATTTTTACTTCCAGTATGTGCTCAGTGATTTAAACATTTGATGTCCTTCAGTCCATTGATGTTATTCTTACTGCTTTTCAAATTGTCCCATCTTTGGACAATGAAACCCCTCTGGTTGGCTCCCGAGTCCTTTGGTGATAGCGGTAATAATCTTGGACAGCTTTCTTGCTAGATAGCAAGTATAACAAAATATACCTACTAATCTTGTATATTTCTGAACCAAACTCAGAATATGATATTTTTTTCCATGGAACTGTGACTTCTTTCAGTGTGAAATGGTATCTGACGATCATAATTGGGGTACTAGGAGTGTTTATCCTTTTCAATTAAGTGAATAGAGCCATAGCTAGGAAGTGTGTAAGTGGTTTTGCTTGTTTGTTTTTAAGATAAAATGTATCATATTGAGTGTGCAGTTACTCAAACAGCAGGGTACATTGAGTAATTACAGCAATATTTGAATACTTTTCAAATGTTTGTATATTATCTTTATAGTTATGACCGAAAGGGAATTTCCTTTCTTTTCACAGCCGTGTACTTTTTGCTGCTCACTAACCTAGATCGTCAAATAAAATAGACATGTATTTGAATAAAGAGTTCCTAGCATGTCTCTGGAAGCTTTGGTCTGTAGATCTGTTTTTTATGTTAAAAAGAAAGCATATTTTTTAAATTGGCTTTTTTTGGGGAGTTGCTTTTTAAGATTTTAAATAGTGATCTTGGCTTGAGCCACTTTGGAGTCATAGGGACTCGATTTACCTTCTTACCTTAGGTAAAGAAACTGTACAGAATGTATGAAACAATAGTTATCAGCAGATAGTAGGTATTATAGAACAGTATTTTTTAGGGAGAAAAAACAATAATGTGTGCACTCCAATTGCTTTAGCTGTCCTAGAGAAATTTTTCTAGGCCTTGGAACATGAAAGGGGAACTTAGGTGGAAGCTGATAAGTCTTCCTTAGTTGAAGAGTCAGAATCGGAGAACTGGGGAAGCCAAGGCATCTGCAGCTTAGAAGGTACGATACTATAGAGCAAAAGTTGCCTAGAATTTTAGAAGTCTGCAGAAGGCCCCACTACTGAAACTCCAGTTGAATACTGATTAGTGCATGGGTGGAAGGCTTGGATAGGATCAACTGAAAAAGAATAAGTCAGAACTATTTCTGTAGCACACACAGGCCTGAGATTAGTTCGCATTTCCAACATAGTGGAGAAATCATGTAAGGCACAGAGTATGAGGAAGAGTATTCAAAAAGGTAATGCCTCAGGGTGGAACTAAACTAACCCTACATGAAAAGCTGACTTTATTCAGCCTACCAAAGCTTAAAAGCAAACTTTGAAAGGACCAAACCAGTTTTTTGTACATAACTACATCCCAGAAAAAACAACTCGAAACCATTTAAAAGAATATAATAGTAACCCAATATAAATTGTACAATGTCTGGCATCCAAATAGATGGAAACTTGGTTCGATTCAAAAGAATGAAAGACACAAGAAATGGCAAATATGTGGTAGATGTAAAAGCTTTCTGTTTTTTAAATCTAAGAGGTCATTAATTCTTAAAACCAAATATAATCAAAATGCATTTTTGGGTTTATGACAAATGTAGAATTAAAATATGGAAAACAGCACAGAGGTCAGAAGACAGAATACTGTTATTCAATTATTGTATACTAACCGGGCTCGGTGGCTCAGCCTGTAATCCCGCGCTTTGGGAGGCTGAGGTGAGTGGATTGCCTGAGCCCGCGGGTTCGAGACCCACCTGGGCAACTTGGTGAGACCTCATCTCTACACTGAATCAAAAAATTAGCCGGGTGTGGTAGCGCACGCCTGTAGTTCCAGCTACTTGGAAGGCTGAGGTGGAAGGATCGCCGGAGCCCAGCAGGTCGAGGCTGCGGTGGCC